>MDKI01219726.1:0-135000 GCA_005239505.1 Nicotiana paniculata | reverse complement strand
TACCGGTCCACAATACTAATCCGCGATGCTCTTGCCCCTAAAATTCAGCTCTCGATTGCTCCGAATCTAACCAAAACTAGATTAACATCATTAAAGGAACAAAACCCAATCGAAAACTATCAATTTAGACACAATTCTCGAAATTTGGCCAAACCCGAGCCCCAGGCCCACGTCTCGGAATTCGACAAAATTTATATCACTAGAATCCTCATTCTCCCACGATTCTATACATACCAAGAACACCAAAATAGGACCACAGTTTCCCACTCAAATCATCAAAATAAATTTCCAATTCTCATGCACCTAATCTCCCCAATTTTGGGTTTAAATTCAACAAATTTCCGGAACATAGAATCGAGTTATGAAGTCGAAAATCTTACCTCTAAGTGATTCCCTTCGATTTCCTCTTCAAACCCTCTCAATGAGCTCCAAACCCATTCAATAATGGGGGAAAAATGGACTAAACTCACAAAAATGGTCTTTTAAAACATTCTACCCAGCATTAAATATTAACTCACGGCGATTGCAGGACCACCCACGCGATCACGAAGAATAAACTTGCTGCCTCCAAATTTCACCCATTGCGCTCGCACCATTCCCCACACGATCGCAAAGCTTCGACTCTCGGACCTATGTGATCGCGTACCCATTCACGCGGTTGCGAAGAACAGTTGCAACAACCTCACACGCCCCCCTTTTTCTTCTATGCGATCGCACAACGAACTACGCGGCCGCACTGCTCTGGCTACCCAACCTATGCGATCGCAAAACTCATTACGCGGTCGCACAGAATCTGTATGCCTCAAACTTTACTCTAAGCGATCGCGGATGAACTCATGCGATCGCAATGAAGAAACCACTGCAGCTCAAACACCAGAAAAACAACAGACTCCTTAAGACTAAAAATGCCCGTTTGAGCATCCGATATATTCCCGAGGCCCCCGGAACCTCAACCAAACCTACCAACATATCCCATAACTTCATTCAAACTTAGTCGAGCCTTCGAAACACCAAAAACAGCAAATACAACAAAATTACATCAAATTCAAGCCTATGAACTTTGAAATTTCTAAATTTCACCAATGATGCTGAAACCAACCAAAAGACATCCGATTGACCTGAAAATTTGCACACATATCCAAAATGACATTACGAACCTGCTCCAACTTCCAGAATTCCATTCCGAACCCGATAGCCAATTTTCCACTGCCGACCGAAAATCGCCAAAAACTAACTTTCGCCAATTCAAGCCTAATTCTACACCGGACATCAAAACTTCATTCCGAACACACTCCTAAGTCCCAAATCACCTGACGAAGCTATTCGAGCCATAAAATCCGCATACCAAGGTCGTTTACCAATAAGTCAACTCCCAGTTGACTTTTCAACTATTAAGCCAATTTAAGAGACTAAGTGTCTCAATTCTCACCACGATCACTCCGAACCCAAACAAACCGACCCAACACAACATATATAGGCTAAGCAACATATGATAAAGAAGAAACGGGGGAAAGGGGGCTAATCTCACGGAACGACCGGCCGGGTCGTTACATCCTCCCCCTCTTAAACAAATGTTCGTCCTCGAACGGGTCTAGAAACATACCTGGAGTCTAGAATAAGTGCGGATATCTGATTTGCATCTCCCGCTCGGTCTCCCAGGTGGAATCCTCAACCGACTGTTCTCTCTACTGAACCTTCACTAAAACTATATCCTTAGACCTCAGCTTTCTGACTTGACGACCCAAACTAACCACAATATCTGCCTCATATGATATATCACCCTCGAGCTGAACCGTGCTGAAGTCTAAAACATGGGACGGGTCACCAACATACTTTTGGAGCATCAAAACATGGAACACCGGATGAATACTCGATAATCTAGGAGGCATGGCAACTCTATAAGCCGCCTCCCCAATCCTCTGGAGCACCTAAAATGGCCCAATGAACCTGGGACTCAGCTTTCCCCTCTTCCCGAACTTCATAACACCCTCCATGGGTGACACCTTCAGCAGAACCTTCTCCCCAACCATGAAAGACACATCTCGGACCTTCCGGTCCGCATAACTCTTCTGCCTAGACTGCACCATGCGAAGCCGCTCCTAAATCAACTTCACCTTACCCAACGCATCATGAACTAAGTCTGTGCCTAATAGCCTAGCCTCTCCCGACTCGAACCAACCAACCGGAGATCTGCACCTCCTACCATATAAAGCCTCATACGGAGCCATCTAGATACTTGAATGATAACTATTATTATATGCAAACTCTGCGAGTGGCAGAAACTGGTCCCGTGAACCCCCAAAATCAATGACACAGACACGCAACATATCCTCCAAAATCTTAATAGTAACCGACTGCCCTTCGGTCTGAGGATGAAATGCTTTGCTCAACTCGACCTGAGTACCTAGCTCCCTCTGCACGACCCTCCAAAACTGGGGTATAAACTGAGTACCTCTGTCAGAAATGATAGAAACTGGAACCCCATGCAATCGGACAATCTCCCTGATATAAATCTCACCTAACCGCTTCAAAGAACAAGTAGTACCAACATGAATGAAGTGCGCGGACTTGGTCAGTCGATCCACAATAATCCATATAGCATCAAACCTCTTCGAAGCCCGTTGGAGTCCAACTACAAAGTCCATGGTGATCCGCTCCTATTCCCACTCTGGAATATCTAATCTCTAAAGCAATCCACCTGGTCTCTGGTGCTCATAATTGACCTGCTGTCAGTTGAGACACCGAGCCACGAACTCCACAATATCCCTCTTCATCCGCCTCCACCAATAATGCTGTCTCAGATCCTGGTACATCTTTGCGGTGCCCATATGGATGGAATACCGCGAACTTTGAGCCTCAGCTAGAATCAAATCTCAAAGTCCATCCACATTGGGCGCACAAATCTGGCCCTGCATCCTCATGACCCCATCATCACCGATAATAACATCCCTGGCATCACCGCGACGGACCCTGTCCTGAAGAACGAGCAAGTGTGGATCATCATACTGGCGTGCTTTAATCTGATCATAAAGAGAAGACTTGGAGGCTACACAAGCCAATACCCGCGGGGGATCTGATAGATCCAATCTCACCAACTGACCCACTAAAGCCTGAACATCAAGTGCTAATGGCTGCTCTACTATTGGAAGGTAGGTTAGACTCCCCAAACTCTTCGCTCTGCGACTCAGGGCATCAGCCACTACATTGGCCTTCCCCGGATGATATAAAATAGTGAGGTCATAATCCTTGAGAAGCTCCAACCACCTCCTCTGACGCAAATTCAGATCCTTCTGCTTAAGTTGCAAACTACGGTGATCAGTGAAAATCTTACAATGCACTCCATACAAATAATGACGCCAAATCTTCAAGGCGTGGACAATAGCTACTAGCGCAAGATCATCCAATGGATAATTCTTCTCGTGCACCTTCAATTGTCTGGACGCGTAGGCAATCACCCTACCATCCTGTATCAAGACCGCTCCAAAGCCAACTCTCGAGGCGTCACAGTGAACTGTATAAGAACCTGAACCCATAGGCAAAATAAATACCGGGGCTGTAGTCAAGCTGACTTGAGCTTCTGAAAGCTCTCCTCACACTCCTCAGTCCACCTGAACTTAGCACCCTTCTGGGTCAGTCTGGTCATAGCTGCTGAAATAGATTAAAATCCCTCTACGAAACGACGATAGTACCCTTCCAAATCAAGGAAACTGCGAATCTCGGTAGCTGATGACGGTCTAGGCCAGCTCTGCACTGCCTCTATCTTCTTTGGATCAACCTGATTACCCTCACTAGACACCACGTTCCCCAAGAACGCTACTAAATCAAGCAAGAACTCACACTTTGAAAATTTTGCATACAATCTCTTCTCCCTCAAGGTCTGAAGCACAACTCTCAAATACTGCTTATGATCCTCCCGAGATAAAGAATACACCAAGATATCGTCAATGAACACGTGACGAAAGAATCTAGATAAGGCCGGAATACACTGTGCATCAAGTGCATAAAGGCTGCTGGGGCATTGGTCAACCCGAATGACATAACCAGAAACTCATAATGACTATATCTAGTCCTGAAAGCAGTCTTCGGAATATCTGGCCCCCGAATCTTTAACTGATGATAGCCGGAACGCAAGTCAATATTGGAAAATACCCTGGCACCCTGCAACTGGTCAAACAAGTCATCTATACGAGGCAATGGATACCGGTTCTACATCGTAACCCTGTTCAGCTGCTGATAATCAATACACATACGCGTAGAACCATCCTTCTTCTTTACAAACAACACCGGTGCACCCCAAGGTGGCATACTAGGCCTAATGAACCCCTTATCTAGGAGTTCCTCAAGCCTCTCCTTTAATTCCTTTAACTCCACTTGTGCTATACGATAAGGTGGAGTAGAAATAGGATGAGTGCCTGGCACCAGGTCAATACCAAAATAAATGTCCCAGTCAGGTGGCATGCCTGGCAGGTCTGTAGGAAACACGTACGGAAAGTCACAGACCACAGGAACCGAATCAATAGCGGGAGTCTCAACACTGACATCTCTCACAAAAACCAAATTCGATAAACACCCCTTCTCAACCATATGCTGAGCCTTCAGGTAGGAAATCACCATGCTAGGCATGTACTCAGAAGAACCTTTCCACTCAACCCTCGGACATCCTGGCATAGCTAAGGTCACTGTCTTAGAATAATAATCAAAAACAGTATGACACGGAGATAACCAATCCGTGCCCAATATCACATTAAAATCGACCATGTTGGGTAACAATAGGTCCACTCGGGTCTCAAGACCCCTAATAGATATCACACACGACCGATACACACGGTCCACAATAATAGTATCGTCGACACATGAACAGATTAACAAAAAAATCACGGGACATATCCAGAAAATGGGAAAAATATGATGAAACATAGGAATATGTAGAACCAGGGTCAAATAAAGCCAAAGAATCTCGGCGACAGACTGAGACAATACCTGCGATCAGTGTATTGGAGGCCATAGCATGTGGCCTGGCTGGAAACGCATGCATACGGGCCTGAGCTCCACCTACTCGACCTCCCCCTCTAGGGCGGTCTCTAGCTGACTGACTACCACCCCTGGCTGTCTGGGCGGGTGGTGAAGTAACTGGAGCTGAATTCGGGGGTTGGCCCCTCTGCTGAGAAGAACCACCAGGACGATGTGGACACTGCCTCCATATGTGTCCAAAATCGTCGCACTCAAAGCAACTTACTAGAGCCGGAGACGAGGAATGATAGATACCCCTAGCACCAGAATGGCCACTAGAAGAATCATGCATAGAGGAACTCTGAACTGGTGGTGCTCGAGCTGCATTCTGGGCTGGGAGGGAACCAAATGAAGAACGGCCTGGTTGAGAATCGCGGGGACCATGCCCCGATGATGCACCACTATAGGCTGGGCGGACTGACTGAGGAGGCCTGAATGAACGGCCTTTACCATGTTGAAACTGCTCCCTGGAAGGAGCACCACTAGAACTACCCGATCCACAAGGCCTCTTGGCTTCCCTCTCCTCCCGCTCCTGGCGGCGAACCGACTCAATATCTCGAGCAATATCAACAACATGATCGAATATAGCATCTAATACTCTCTCCCAAGTCATAAAAAGGCAGAGCTGATAAGTGAGGCTATCCACGAACCTTCTAATCCTCTCCCTATCAGTAGGGACCAACTCGGTGGCATGACGAGCCAACTCCAAAAACCGCATCTCATACTGCGTCACTAATATCTCCCCCTAACGTAGCTGCTCAGAATGCCTGCGCTGCTTCTGCCGGTGAGACTGGGGTACATACTTCTCCAAAAAGATAGTGGAGAACTGCTGCCAGGTGAGGGGTGCTGAACCAAAAGGCCTACGCCTCTCAAAAGACTCCCACCAAGTGAAACAAGCACCAGAAAATTGAAAAGTAGCAAACGAGACCCCACTGGTCTCCAGATTCCCAGTGGTATGCTGTATCCTCTGACACTTATCTAGAAAACCCTGGGCATCCTCGCCCTCAGCATCATTGAAAGTCGGAGGCTGAATCTCCTAAACCTCTCCAGTCTATGCTTCTCGTCCTCTAGCATAGTCGGAACCACAAAGTCCCGAACTGGAGCAACCGACTGGGGTAGAACCGCCCTCGGTGTCTCATGGCCCTGAGTAACCTACTCAGGTGTTCGGGCAACTGGAGTCTGACTTCCTTTCCCGACTTGAGAAGTAGTGAAAACTGTGTGAGCAAGAGTGGTACACACATTCAATATCTGAGCGAAGGTCTCTTGAAGACCCGGAATAACAATAGGCACTACTGGTGCCTGAGCCTGTCCCACTGGAGTATTTGCGGCAGGAATCTGATCCTGAATAGTAGGGGGATCAACTGGTACATCACTGGCTGCTACACAGGATGGCCCCCTAACTCTACCACGTCCTCGACCGCGGCCTCGACCTCGTGCTGGTCTAGCAGGTGGTTGATCACCCCGATTGGTAGCGCGAGTCCTGACCATCTGTGAGAGAAGGAAACAACAGAAGTTTAGATTTTTAGAATCAACAAAATGGCACGATATAATTTCAAGAAAAATGAGATTGTTCCTAAGGGTTCCGCAGCCTCTCGAAGATAAGTACAGACAACTCCGTATCGATACACAAGACTCTACTAAACCTGCTCATGACCACTGTCACGACCCTAAATCCTAAACCGGTCGTGATGGCGCCTATCGTGGAACTAGGCTAGCCAACAATCATATATTTATAGTTTCTTTCCAAAATCCCAAATCATTTTCAACATTTCATAAACGTAAATAAATTACTGAATCTATTAAACAAAACAAACAGTTAAACAGTCTTAAAATACTCCCAAGACCCGGAGTCAACATGTCATGAGCATCTAAGGAATATCTAGCATAAAGTCTACTATTATAATACAAAATCCTCGGGACGAATAACTATGAACAACATAAGAAGGGAAAACAAAGATGTTGCGGACGCTGAACAACTACCTCTATGTCCCGAACTCCGGCTCCACACGGAATAGATGGCTAACGCTTGGTATCAGCACCTCTATCTGCACACAGGGTTGCATGGAGTAATGTGAGTATGCCAACGCAGTAATAATGCGAATAAATCAAGTTTAAGAAGTAAGAATACCATAAAATCAAATCATCAGTTCACATTATGCACAACCTTTCTTTCCAACAGTATATATATATATATATATATATATATATGAAATCAACATGCCTTAAAATCCAACTTCAGTAAAATCCTTTGAAAAATGTGTTTTCCAACATGAATCATAAATCGCCCCTCGGGCGGAACATCACTTAGCATACCTCACAGCCACTCAGTATCAACCCCTCAGGCAACCTCACGGTCACTCATGCCTCCCAGACACTCGGCACTCGGCACTCAGACTCGCACTTAATAGGTACCTGCGCTCACTGGGGGTGTGCACAGACTGCGGAGGCGCTCTTTCAGCCCAAGTGCTAATATCAAGCCACCTCATGGCATATCATATCCTCACAATCAGGCCTATGGCCTCACTCAGTCAGAAATTCTCAAAAGCCCCTCGGCGTATCAGTAAAACGGGGTACTCGACCCAAAACATCATTTTTATCTCTCAAAACAGTATAAATAAGGCTGAGTTTCGAAATCAGTTAAACATAACATGACTGAGTGTAAATCATAAGTCAACACGGTGAGGAAAAATAGCAGTAAAATCCCCCAAGGGCTCTAAACAAGTCGGCACGAGGCCCCAAACATGGCTTATAGCCCAAATATAGCAATAGTTTTTAGAACACAATTTAACATATGATTTAGAGTGAAAATACGCAACTCAATAGTTGCCGCGGAGAGGACCAAGTCCAATCCAAAAATCAGTGCACACCACATACTCGCCATCCGACATGTGCGCCATTCTAAAAATAGTGAGAAATATGAAGTCCAGGGTTTCATACCCTCAGGGCAAAATTTATAGCCATTACTGAGCTCTACCGGGCCACAATACTAACCCCCGATGCTCTTGACCCTCAAATTGGCTTCCGATTTCTCTGAATCTAACCAAAACTAGATTAACATCATCAATATACGCTAAAGGAACACAACACAATCGAAACTATCAATTTAGACACAATTCTCGAAATTTTGCCAAAGCCGAGCCCTAGGACCACATCTCGGAATTCGATAAAATTTATATCACTAGAATCCTCATCCTCCCACGATTCTATACATACCAAGAATACCAAAATCGGACCACAATTGCCCACTCAAATCATCAAAAGAAATTTCCAATTCTCATGAACCTAATCTCCCCAATTTTGGGTTTAAATTCAACAAATTCCGGTTTAATTACTTAGAAAATGATATAGAATCAAGTTATGAAGTCGAAAATCTTACCTCCAAGTGATTCCCTTTGGTTTCCTCTTCAAACCCTCTCAAGAAGCTCCAAACCCGTTCAATAATGGAGGAAAAATGGACTAAACTCACAAAAATTGTCTTTTAAAATATTCTGCCCAGCACTAAATATTAACTCACTATGATCGTGGGACCACCCACGCGATCGCAAAGAACAAACTTACTGCCTCCAAATTTCACCCATTGCGATCGCACCATTCGCCACGCGATCGCGAAGCTTCGACTCCCGGGCCTATGTGATCGCGTACCCATTCACGCGATTGCAAAGAACAATTGCAACAACCTCACGTGCCCCTTTTTTTCTTCTACGCGATCACATAACGAACTACGGGACCGCACTGCTCTGGCTGCCCAACCTATGCGATCGCAAACCTCATTACGCGATCGCATAGAATAAATCTGCCTGCTCCAACTTTACTCTACGCGATCGCGGATGAACTCACACGATCACAGTGAAGAAACGATTGATGCTCAAACACCAGAAAAACAGCAGACTCCTTAAGACCAAAAATGCTCGTTTGAGCATCTGAAATATACCCGCCCATGGGACCTCAACAAAACCTACCAACATATCCCATAACTTCATTCAAACTTTGTCGAGCCTTCGAAACACCTAAAACAACACAAAAACACCAAAATTACATCAAATTTAAGCCTATGAACTTTGAAACTTCTAAATTTCTCCACTGATGCCAAAACCAACAAATACACATCTGATTGACTTGAAACTTTGCACACATATCCAAAATAACATTAAGAACCTGCTCCAACTTCTGAAATTTCATTCCGATCCCTATGGCCTATTTTCCACTACCGACCGAAAATCGCCAAAAACTAACTTTTGCCAATTCAAGCCTAATTCTACACCGGGCATCAAAACTTCATTCTGAACACACTCCTAAGTCCCAAATCACCTAACGAAGATATGCAAGCCGTAAAATCCGCATTCTGAGGTCGTTTACCAATAAGTCAACTTCCGGTTGACTTTTTCAACTATTAAGCTAATTTAAGAGACTAAGTGTCTCAATTCTCACCACGACCACTCCGAATCCGAACCAACCGACCCAACACAACATATATAGGCTAAGAAACATATGATAAATCAGAAATAGGGGAAGCAGGGCTAATCTCATGGAACGACCAGCCGAGTCGTTATAGTTAAATATGGGTTTGTGCTGATTTAGATTTTGCTAGTACTGTAAAGGTGGAATTTTTGTAATTTTGGTAATTTTTACCTTTGTAAAGCTTCATAAGACTGATGATGGATAATACTAGCCATTCATTCATTTGATGACTTTTGAATCTTCCACTCTAGGTAATTCGGAGCCAAGAAAGGTTCGAGTACCTACTTTACTAAAAGATATTTGGAAACTTCCTCCAGAGAAGGTAGTTGATGTGCCGTTCAATAATCGTAACCAAGCTGTTTGGAAAAATGGTCGAAAGCTTGCTATCTTTCTAGGAATTATTGCGAGAACTCCAGAACTAACACCTCTACATGTAGATGATTGAGAAATTTTGACAAGGAGGAAACGAAGAAATTGGTGGATTTTGTGAGAGTATGATGTATTATTATTATTATTATTATTATTATTATTATTATTATTATTATTATTATTATTATTATTATTATTATTATTATTATTATTATTATTATTATTATTATTATTGTTGTTGTTGTTGTTGTTGTTGTTGTTGTTTCAATTTTTTATACATGATATTTTCTTCTAAATGTTGGCTTTATTTTTGTAGAAGAAGTTCTCTATCCCAAGACGGGGAGAAGCTTATCTCCTAAAGTCACTAGGAAAGAAAGGGAAAGATTACAAATGCGATTTAAAAGGTGAGTATCTGCCAAAATATAAGACTAAAGCGTACCTATCCTTACCGAGAAAAACGAGTTCCAGAGGCATCTTCCATTCATATCGATTTGGGTTTTTCCGCACCATATTTTGATCTGCCTCTTCTTCGATCCGGAATTCCCAGCAAATCCTTGACTCCTCGAATACAATGGAATTTCACACCTGGCGAATCTTTCACTCTACCTCCTCTTATTAAGACCATAGAATGTTCCTGCAAATTATGACCTTCGCCTGGAATGTGAGCA
Source organism: Nicotiana paniculata (assembly GCA_005239505.1). Classification (NCBI taxonomy): domain Eukaryota; kingdom Viridiplantae; phylum Streptophyta; class Magnoliopsida; order Solanales; family Solanaceae; genus Nicotiana; species Nicotiana paniculata. Next base: position 124,495 of record MDKI01219726.1, on the reverse strand, counting down.
AATATATCATGTCGATTGCTCAACCGTACTTTGGCTATCTTACGTGGAGCTGAATTAGGTTTTTTCGGTGTTCTCGTTGAAACACGCGGGCATACTCCTTGCTTCTGGGGACATTGATCCAAAGCTCGAGTGACGCTTTGCTAAAAAATAGACCAAGTCACATACCGAGGGATCAATGGAGTGGTCTTGTCTCCTATTGGCTTTCACATAAAGCTAAGGTATTAACAAATGTTTAAAACACCTCTACTTGATTAGTTTCAGTGTTTTGATTTAAGTTCTGCTCAATTTTTATTTATAATTTATAAGATATCATTTTAATATTTCAATGATAGAGGCGTACCCAAGCAAATAGAAACAATAGGGCCAATCAAACGATGCCTCACACAGGAGGATCCAAAAGTATTTCTACCTTGATGGATGAACAGGTAAACTTGTAAAAATTACTAATTATAATATTTTGAAATCCTTTTTTTCACGCATATCTGACATCAACTTTATAGTATTAGGCTGTAAATGGGGTAGTACCTACACGAGCACAAATTTTCTAATTAACTCATAAACAACGTAAGGATGGTAGACCATTGGATGCTGATTCTGCCAATGCAATCGTAAGATTTCTTTTTTTATTTAAATTTCTTAATTGGGAAATAGTTTAGAAAAAAACATAAAAGCGAATAAATGTATTACAACTTGTATTTATGTATTCTATGGTCAGGAAATGATAAATGAAAGGATGAATAATAGTGAGAGCTCTACTGATCAACCTCCTCGCAGTGTTGCTTGGGAAGGCGATGTGTATTCCCAGGTGTTAGGAAATGACAAAAGTGGGTATGTTCGTTGTTTAGGACTTGGTCCAACTCCTTCTGTGCTATGTGGTAGTAGATCTTCCGTAGGAAATATTGTTTTAGAGGATTCGTCTAATGAGGCCGTACAAAGGTTAACACAGGAGATAACCGAGTTAAAACATAAACACAATGAAGAAATGAATCTGATGAAACAAAATCAGGAGAAGATGCAATCAGAATTACTCCAAGTGAGAAAATTGATGCACAAATATGTTTCTAATGAATCTATGCCTCAAAATATCAATGACACCTCAAGTGAACAAGTAACTCGATTTTCAGAAGTTATAGGCATTCTTAATGAAGTTTCAATCCTATAAAAATATTTTATCTAATGTGTTAATAATTATTAGGTCCTTGACGCCAACAGTGGCCATGAACGAATGGTACAAACATCAAGGATACCTAGTGTTGCTGAAAATACTTCACTGTCTCACGGTACTACTCATATTTATCCTTCGGTGCTATTATTTTGAGTTTTCTATTGTTTGAATTTTCCTCAATATCTTTTTATCATTAGAACCTCATTTCATGTAAACTTGCAAGAAATAGAAACAGATATAGTTTTGACTTACATGCCTCCATAGTTCGATTGTAACTTTATCAGTATTAGTACCATTTACATAAAAGAGCAATAGATAATGAAATAACAGTCATGAAACTGAGGTATTCATAGACCATTTGAAGCACTGACATGTTCTGTAAAATAACACACGCGACAAGAAGTTAGGGCTTAATGCTAAAACAACTGAAGTGGTTATTAGACATTTTGACGGATGCAAGGCTGACATTGTTGTCTGTGATGGTGCACCTGATGTAACGGGACTTCATGACATGGATGAATTTGTTCAGTCCCATCTTATATTGGCGGGCCTAACCATTGTCACTCACATACTAAAAAGAGGCGGATAGCATCGAATAGAGGAATGATTAAAGAAATATGTCACGACCCCAAATCTAAACCAGTCGTGATGGCGCCTATCGTGGAACTAGGCAAGCCTAAACCACACTCATACCATAATAATATTCCATTTACATCATTACTAAACTGATAACCCATAACGGTTTCTTTTAAACATTTTTAAAACAGTTAAAGCTACAACGAATATTAAATACAACCCCTGAGATCCCGGAGTCACTGGTCATGAGCATCTACATAAATATACAACTAAAAGAAAAGAATAAACTCTATAATAGTAAGCAGGAGAGAGCAGGACTGCGGACGCGTGCAGCTACCTCGCAAAATCTCCGAGAAGATCTCTGGAACATATAAACAGCTCACTCTGCCCTAACACCTGGATGTGCACACAAGGTGCAGGGAGTAATGTGAGTACGCCAACTCAGTAATAATGAAAATAAATCAGGTCAGAGCAGTAAGAAACACATAAATCAAATCACCATTTCACAATAAGCACAACCTTTCTTTCAAACAATGTATACATTAAATCATCACGCTTAATAGCCGATTTCAGTAAAATCATTTGGAAATATACTTGCCAATAGTTTCAAAATAACTTTCAAGAAATTTAGTGTAAAAAGGATAAAAGTCATAAAAGACCCCTCGGGCAAAACATATTTCATAAGTTCAGAGTGAAAGTGGTAAAATCATAAGTAGCCCCTCGGGCAAAAAAATGTATCATAATCAGCCCCTCGGGCATGCCTCACAGTCACTCATAATCAGCCCCTCGGGCATACCTCACAGTCACTCATAATCAGCCCCTCGAGCATACCTCACAGTTACTCATGCCTCCCAATCATTCGTCACTCGACACTCGCACTCAGTAGGTACCTGCGCTCACTAGGGGTGTGTACAGACTCCGGAAGGGCTCCTTCAACCCAAGTGCTAATATCAAGACACCTCGTGGCATATCATATCCTCACAACTAGGCCCTCAGATTCACTCAGTCAGAACCTTTCAAAAGCCCCTCGGGCGTATCAGTAAAACGGGGTACTCGACCTAAAAACATCATTTTATATCTCAAAACAGTGTAAATCAGGCTAGGTTTCGGAATCAGTTAAGCATAACATGACTGAGTGTAAATCATAAATCAATAGTGAGGAATAGCAGTAAAAAGACCCTAAGGGGTCTAAACAAGTTGGCACGAGGCCCCAAACATGGCTTATAGCCCAAATATATCAATAGTTTCAGAACACAATTTAACATATGATTTAGAGTAAAATACGCAACTCAATAGTTGCCGCGGAGAGGACCAAGTCCAATCCAAGAATCAGTGCACGCCACATACTCATCATCCGACATGTGCAATATTTTAAAAGCAGTGAGAAATATTTAGTATGGGGTTTCATACCCTCAGGACAAGATTTATAGCCATTACTTACCTCTATCGGGCCAAAATACTAATTCGTGATGCTCTTACCCCTCAAATCGTCTCCTGATTGCTCCGAATCTAACCAAAACCAGATTAACATCATCAGTATACACTAAAAGAAAAAACCCAATCGAGAACTATTAATTTAGACACAATTCTCGAAATTCGGCAAAACTCGAGCCCCGGGCCCATGTCTCGAAATTCGATAAAATTTACATCACTAGAAACCTCGTCCTCCCACGATTCTATATATACTAAGAACACCAAAATCGGACCACAATTTCCCACTCAAATCATCAAAAGAATTTTCCAATTCTCATGCACCTAATCTCCCCAATTTTGGGTTTAAATTCAACAATTTCCAGTTTAATTACTTAGAAAACGACATAGAAACGAGTTATGAAGTTGAAAAACCTTATCTCCAAGTAATCCCCTTAGATTTACTCTTCAAACCCTCTCAAAAGCTCTAAACCCGTTCAACAATAGAGGAGAAATGGACTAATTTCGCAAAAAGGCCTTTTAAACATTCTGCCCAGCACTATAATTCCCTTCACTGCGATCGCGACTTCATCCATGCAATCGCGATGCACAGAACAGACCACTCTACGCGTTGGCATACCAACACACGCGTTCGCATAGCTCAAATTTCCATCCCACACACGCGCCTCAGATGCTCTATGCGATCGCACAAAGGGCTATGCAATCGCACTGCTTCACCTACCCAACCTATGCGATCGCAATCCTTATTACACGCACATAGAACAAATGCCTTCCCCAAATCTTTACTCTATGGGATCGCAGATGATTCCATGCGATCAAAGTGAAGAAACCACTGCTGCTAAAACACCAGAAAACCAATAATCTCCAAAAGACTAAAAGTGCCTATTCGAGCATCCGAAACGCACCCGAGGCCCCCAGGACCTTAATCAATCCTACCAACACACCCCATAACATCATTCAAAGTTAGTCTAGCCTTAGAAATAGCAAAAACAATGCAAAAACACATAAATTACATCAAATTCAAGCCTATGAACTTTGAAATTTCTAAATTTCGCCAATGATGCCGAAACCAACCAAAACACATCCAATTGACATGAAAATTTGCACACATATCCAAAATGACATTACGAACCTGCTCCAACTTCTGGAATTCCATTCCGACCTCGATAGCCTATTTTCCACTGCCAACCAGAAATCGCCAAAAACTAACTTTCGCCAATTCAAGCCTAATTCTACACCGGTTATCAAAACTTCATTCCGAACACACTCCTAAGTCCCAAATCACCTAACGAATCTACCCGAACCATAAAATCTACATTCCGAGGTCGTTTACTAATAAGTCAACTTTCGGTTGAATTTTCCACTATTGAACCAAGTTAAGAGACTAAGTGTCTCACTTCCCACCACGACCACTGCGAACCCGAACCAACCAACCCAAAATACATAAATGAAGCTGAACCACATATAATGAAGCAGAAACGGGGGGAAATGGGGCTAAACTTTCGGAACAACCGGTCGGGTCGTTACATCCTCCCCCACTTAAATATACGTTCGTCCTCGAACGTTCCAGGATTTGTTCTCCAACACCATCAAACTGCCACGTAGCCTACCATGCACATACCTGGGATTGATCCCACGTCACCCTACCCCATATAGGTTCAATAGCACAACACAGTTGAAATTTCAAAATCCAATCCTGACCCATAAACCTTATAATCAAATTCCCACTTTTGAAATAACATACAAGATCAAAATTCCACAACTATAAACTGAACATGCTGAATCAAGCCATATACCCCCAGATAAAATCACATAATACACCGCATGACTCAAACACCTAGAGCGATAACTCCTAATCACAATAGCTGCTCAGAACAACCCAATGCCGGTACATAACCTCTTATCAAGAAGTTCCTCGCTCTAAAACTTTCATATACTGCTGATGAGGACAGAAAAACGTAGAAACTAGCAGCCATTAGTCCAGTCAGTCAAATATGAAGCTCCCCCTTCCCAAACAGGAAGTATAGCAGATTACTAAGCCGACTCCCGATATTTATCCTTCCATTTATGCTGTAAACCATTCTGACAATATTCATTCTAGGCCCAATGGCCTCTTCTCATCCAACACAACCACTCTGATGACATGACACATCAATCGGAGACATAACATGTGCAACTCGTGCACTGAATAGCAACATCCCAATGTAATCAAATTATATAAAAATTCATATGAGAGGACCATCCCACCATTAACAATTACCATCACACCATCACGCTAAAAGGCTGGCACACATCGTGAAAAATCAAAACACACGAATCCAATACCAAATGTCATACCCCTACATAACTCCGCCACACTGCACGATCTCATCCAAATGCTGGTCCACATGAAATATTTCAAGCCACCTTGCCCAAAATCAATAACAGTTCGAAATTCGACATCAAGTACTCAAAGTGCATTGCCATAACCACGGGAAAATCGGACGATACCATGCCCCACGAATCAGAAGGTACATAACCAACACGTGTCAATCCTGCAACACCCAATTACTTACCTTACTCAAATCTTGCTATAAAGCCCAATTAGAACTGCACCATATGTTCATATAACCAATAATCACAACTCCTCGCAACGCCGAAGGGTAAATCATAGATCACTCCAGACCATGAATAAACTCAATCACAATCGAATGGTACATTCCTCAACAATGGAAATTCGGAGCCAACAATCCAACCCGGTGCAGAACACACACCCATATTAGCCTACCAATAATCCTAAATTAACTCTAGTCACCCACAACAGATATATAACTTACCGAAAAGTTCACAATGATGGAATCATGATACACACTAAAATCCGACTAGCTCTGCTCGCATCTTCACAGTTCGCTACCGCAAAATAACCTGTTTATGAGAATTCTCAGTCTCGAAGTCCATGAAGAGCACGAATCACTATATCTGATCTCAACTACATCGCTTGAATACATGACACATCCAAAATACCCAATCATTCCATGAGGGATACCCCTTTAATTCTTCCGTGTTACCAAGCAACCTTGAATATCATCAGTCGAATCCAATAAGAGAGCGTCAAAGTACCCTTAACTCCACACATGATCTTTCTGAAATGTATGCCCTCATCAAGCCACCAAACAGTGCTATCATCTACCTAGTCGTCTAGAACTGCCGATGTTGTCTAAGAAATTTGTTTTGACCTTCCTTCCAGAACTGAATCGTGACCTCACATATGCAAATGTCAACTCTACCCACATACCGCATACGCCATGCCGTCCTAGGGAAATTATGGGGACCTCATGATCCCTTCCGATCCACAAGCAACTCCGTACCCAACTAGCCTAGAACTTCCATTTGATCCCATTTAGAAGCGAAATCACTATACATCACTTGCACCTCACGCCAGAAGAAAATATGCATCTTTAACCATGGTGGAAACCATCAGAAACTATCCGAAATCCCATTTGTGCAACACCAAACCGTCAGGACTGAATCTTTCTAACTAAACCAAGCTACGCACGCCACCAAAAAAATCCAAGAGCATTGCTAAGAAACACCTGTAAAAACTCATTTCCTCATGAACACCCAAAGAACTAACCGTATCTCTTACCATGCCGATCTGACCTACTACCAAGTTTCCCTATTTACCCAAGTTTCTTCTGACGTACCTTCAAATTGATACTTCTCTTTGCCGTAGTACCACAATTCTCAACCGAGACTCACCTCACGATTCCCAAGCATAAAACTGTACCGTCTAAAGCTCGTAAGTCGCTGAATACTCTCTCAAATATCCCCAAGAGTATCACATTCAAAATACTTATCCTGAATAGACTTCCTGCGAATCTAAAGCCATTACCTTTACTTTCCTGATATTTATATGTAGAATCCATGATAACGTAGAAATGCCACAAGACCTCTGACCCTCCAACGTAAATCTCAATTACACTGACCAATTAGACAGAATCGACCTGACCCATTTGCACACTAACATACTAGGAAACTAATCCACTCACTTGAAGAAGCAAATTCATACACTGCACACACTACACCTTTTACAATTTCCTCTCAATCATTCCATAGAATTCGTTTACCCGATCAAGTACATTACAACATGTATTGAAGAAATTTTCATTACTCGAGTCATTCCCAGACCCCACATCTGCAGGTCATAACTGATCCACCAATATACCTCGAACTGAAACCAATACCACACATAATCGTGCAATCAATTTATCATTAACAGACTCCTCCAATTGGCTCAAAGCCAACGATCAAGACAACAATAACTCACAATGAACATAATAACACAACCCGTCGAACATCTCAATTCATCTGCGAATATCGCATCCACCATTGTAACAGTCATGCCAACTTCCATAAGCGATCTAAACTCAAATTACAACATAATCATTTACTGGTAGAAGAGAACTTACTACAGAACAACATAAGGATCACACATCCCAGGACAACCCGCAGAAGATCCCCCTGCCCGCTTAGCCTCAAACTGCTATCTCTCTATACACTTCTGAAGACCATAACTATCACTCAATCACTACACCCTTCTGTATCTAAACACAAATAACTCCTACCCTCGAGGCATCACAATACGCGGTAAGAACCTAAAGCTGATGGCAGAACTAACACTGGAGCGGTGGCCAAAGAAATCTTGACCTTCTGGAATCTCTATCCACACACGTCTGACCACAAGGATACCCTCATTGGACACCACGTGTCACAAGAATGCTACTAAACCGAGCCAAAATTCACACTCGGAGAACTTTGCATAGAGCCTTTCCTATTTGAATCCTTATAATGTCATCCTCAAATACTGAGTATGCACTCCTAGCTACACGAATACGCCAGGACACCATCAACGAATATAATAACAAGGAGTGCTAATACGGCTGGAATACATCATTAATCAATTACATGCACGCTACTGGGGCAATGATCAGCCCAAAAGACATCACCGGGAACTCATAACCCAACAGAAATATCCGCTTCACTCGACAACTAAACAACATGAGAGGTCTTCCAATACATTCACAACTCAAATCCATACACCAAATCGAGACAGAAATCAAACACTCAATAGTTCTTGCCACATTTCTAGCCAACCCTTTTGTCACAAACAACAATTTGAACACCGCTAACCATCAAATTACACTCACCACGTAGCCATCTAGTCACCAATTCTCATCAATAAGAACACAAACGGACATATAAGTCCCCAAATGCGCGACTCATACAATCAAAATCTTAGCACTCGAGCCACAGAATGAATCCGGCCTCAAGTCCTCCAGATTGGCCCATTACCACCATGCCAAAATCACATCTCATCCATGGAAGTCACAAGTTGTCGATGCACAACTGATACGAAGCACTCTCGGGTGCGTTCGAATACATGGAAGGAATTCAAGAGTTACGCTCTTGGCTGAAATAAATGGGTTTTCATGACAAGAATTCAAGAATGTGAGATTTTCCGAAGGGTTCTGCAGCCTCTCGAAGATAAGTACAGATGTATCCCTACCGATCCTCAAGACTCTACTAAACCTGGTCATGACCAGTGAGTCCTATATAACCTAGCGCTCTGATACCAACTTGTCATGACCCTAAATTTAAACAAGTCGTGATGGCGCCTATCGTGGAACTAGGCCATCCAAAACAACACTCATACCGCAATAATCTTCCATTTACATCATTACTAAACTGATAACCCATAACGGTTTATTTAAAACATTTTTAAAATAGTTAAAGATACACTAAATATTAAATACAACCCCGAGATCCCGGAGTCACTGGTCATGAGCATCTACATAAAATATGTAACTAAAAGAAAAGAATAAACTCTATAATAGTAAGTAGGAGAGAGCAGGACTGCGGACGCAAGCAGCTACCTCAAAAATCTCCGAGAAGATCTCTGGAACAGATACATAGCTCACTCTGCCCTAACACTTGGATCTGCACACAAGGTGCAGGGAGTAATGTGAGTACGCCAAATCAGTAGTAATGAAAATAAATCAGGTCAGAGCATTAAGAAACACATAAATCAAATCACCATTTCACAATAAGCAAATCCTTTCTTTCCAACAATGTATACGTTAAATCATCACGCTTAAAAGCCGATTTCAGTAAAATCATTTGGAAATATACTTGCTAATAGTTTTAACATAACTTTCAAGAAGTTTATTGTAAAAATTATAAGAGTGATAAAAAGCCCCTCGGGAAAAACATATTTCATAAGTTCAGAGTGAAAGTGGTAAAATCATAAGTAGCCCCTCAGGCAAAAACATGTATCATAATCATCCCATCGGGCATGCCTCACAATCACTCATAATCATCCCCTCGAGCATACCTCACAGTCACTCATAATCATCCCATCGGGCATCCTTCACAGTCACTCATGCTTCTCAATCACTCATCACTCGGCACTCGGCACTCACACTCAGTAGGTACCTGCGCTCACTGTGGGTGTGTACAGACTCCGGAGGGGCTCTTTAGCCCAAGCGCTAATATCAAGCTACCTCGTGGCCTATGATATTCTCACAATCAGGCCCTCGACCTCACTCAATCAGCGCCTCTCAAAAGCCCCTCGGGCGTATAAGTAAAATGGGGTACTCGACCCAAAAGCATAATTTTATATCTCAAAACAGTGTAAATCAGGATAGGTTTCGGAATCAGTTAAGCATAACATGACTGAGTGTAAATCATAAATCAACAGTGAGGAAATAGCAGTAAAAAGACCCTAAGGGGTCTAAACAAGTCGGCATGAGGCCCCAAACATGGCTTATAGCCCAAATATATCAATAGTTTTAGAACACAATTTAACATATGATTTAGAGTAAAATACGCAACTCAATAGTTTCCGTGGAGAGGACCAAGTTCAATCCAAGAATCAGTGCACGCCACATACTCGTCATCCGACATGTGCGCCATTTTAAAAGCAGTGAGAAATACTAAGTTCGGGGTTTCATACCCTCAGTACAAGATTTATAGCCATTACTTACCTCTACCAGGCCACAATACTAATCCGCGATGCTCTTGCTCCTCAACTCGGCTCCCGATTGATCCGAATCTAATCAAAACATGATTAACATCATCAATATACGCTAAAGGAACAAAACCCAATCGAGAACTATTAATTTAGACACAATTCTCAAAATTTGGCCAAACCCGAGCCCTGGGCCCACATCTTGGAATTCGACAAAATTTACATCATTAGAAACCTCGTCCTCTCACGATTCTATACATAATAAGAACACCAAAATTGGACCACAATTGCCCACCCCAATCATCAAAAGAATTTTCCAATTCCCATGCACCTAATCTCCCTAATTTTGGGTTTAAATTCAACAATTTCCGGTTTAATTACTTAGAAAATGACATAGAAACGAGTTATGAAGTTGAAAGACCTTACCTCCAAGTGATCCCCTTTCATTTCCTCTTCAAACCCTCTCAAAAGCTCTAAACCCGTTCAACAATGGAGGAGAAATGGACTAATTTCACAAAAATGGCATTTTAAACATTCTGCCAAGCACTATAATTCCCTTCAGTGCGATCACGACTTCATCCATGCAACTGCGATGCACAGCCCAAACCACTCTACGGGTTCGCATACCAACACACGCGTTCGCATAGATCAAATTTCCATCCCACACACGCGCCTCAGAACCTCTATGTGATCGCACAAAGAGCCACGCGATCGTACTGGTTCACCTGCCCAACCTATGCAATCGCAATCCTTATTACGCGATCTCATAGAAAAAATTTCCTGCCCCAAATCTTTACTCTACGCGATCGCGGATGAATCCATGTGATCGCAGTGAAGAAAACACTACTGCTAAAACACCAGAAAACTAGCAATCTCCCAAAGACCAAAAATGCCCGTTTGAGCATCTGAAACACACCCGAGGCCTCCGGGACCTCAACCAATACTACCAACACACCCCATAACATTATTCAAACTTATCCGAGCCTTCGAAATATAAAAAACAACGCAAAAACACCAAAATTACATCAAATTCAAGCCTATGAACTTTGAAACATCTAAATTTCGCCAATGATGCCGAAACCAACCAAAACACATCCAATTGACTTGAAAATTTTCACACATATCCAAAATGAATTATGAACCTGCTCCAACTTCCGTAATTCAATTTCGACCCTGATAGCCTATTTTTCACTGCCAACCGAAAATCACCAAAAACTAACTTTCGCCAATTCAAGCCTAATTCTACACCAGTCATCAATACTCAGTCCGAACACACTCTTATGTCCCAAATCACCCTAAAGAAGCTATCAAAACCATAAAATCTACATTCCGAGATCGTTTACCAATAAGTCAACTTCCGTTTGAATTTTCCACTATTGAACCAAATTAAGAGACTAAGTTTCTCATTTCTCACCAGGACCACTCCGAACCCGAACCAACTGACCCAACACACATAAATGAAGCTAAACCATATATAATGAAGCAGAAATGGGGGAAAATGGGGCTAAACTATCGGAACGACCGGCAGGGTCGTTACAAAATCCATGTACTGATAGCATAAGATGACATGTTAGATAATTATACCTTTTGTCCAGATAGTTTTTCAATTAGTAAGTGTTATATGGTGGTTAAAAATGTTGAGTTTTCTGTGACCTTAAAAAGTTATTCCAAATCAACTTGATGATTGAATTTGTATGATCGTTGTTGTCTTATTTGCACAATATCTGCATCCTCAAAGATTGGATAAATCTATTTTATCTTAGTCTTCATTTGCAACCTGCTGTTCCACCTCCCTTGTAGCCATTAATTCAGGATGAATTCTCCAACATTCCATCATGTCGTGCCCTTGTAATTTACATTCCTTGAAATATTTAGTCAAGTAGTCATACCTTATTGTCACCCATTCAGTCCTTACCTCCCCTGATACTTTATTCTCAAATGAATAGAAAATTTTAGGTGAAGAATTGGGTAGGGGCCAACAACGAAGTTGTTCAGTATGCACCTGAGACCCCCGGGACCTCAACCACACCAACCAACCCTAATGCCTTATTTGAAGTAGGCCGGGCCTTAAAAACACGTCTCATAACATCAAAATCATCGATTAGGCATAGGTTCAAGCCTAGGAACTTAGGAAAATTTTAGAATTCACATATGACGTCGAAACACGTCTAAACTCATCCGAATGACCTCAAATTTTGCACACACATCCCAAATGCCATGACGGAACTACTGAAACTTCCAGAATTCCATTTCGACCCTCGGATCAAAAATTCACTATCGGACTGGAAACTTCAAAATTTCAAACTTCGGCATTTTAAGCCTCAATGAGCTACGGACTTCCAAACTGCATTCCGAACACGCTCCCACACCCGAAATCACCTAACGGAGCTAACGGAACCATCGGATTTCCATTCTAAGGCCGTCTTCACATTGTTCCAACTACGGGCAACTCTCTGAATCTCAAAATCGAACGTCCCGACAATTCAATTTGGCAGAAATAGACTTGGGGAAAATAGTTAATAGGGGATCAGGGCGTTAATTCTTAAGATTATCAGTTGGGTCATCACATCCTCCTACACTTAAACATTCGTTCATCCTCGAACGTGTTACAACCCATGTTTTCGTACGTGAGAGTACGTCGTAAGTCAATTGATGTAAGCTCAGAAATAAGATTATATTTGATGGAATGTAAAGTAAGTTAATCATGTTACATTGGAGGTTACAAATATTTAATATCATGAATAACTAGTACCAAGAGGGTTGGAAATCTTAGAAGCTAAACCAATTGAAGAAAATAAGTTTCGTCGAAAGTCGACGAGTTTGGAATGTTATAACATATACTTTAGGGTAAGACTATGGTTCATTACATTATAAGGAGGTTATGCTATGAGTTAATTTTTATTGTATGATAGTTGTGTTCTACATTTTGAAGTCAAGAAAGTTGTGGAACAAAAGTTCGCAAAGGTCTTCACAAGTTACACTCATGATGTGCTTAAAATTAGGTCAAATGTAACTGTGATTTTCTCCCAATATACTTGGAATTATTGGATTATATATCAACCAAATTTAATATCTATGAGTCTAGTTTCCAATTCATTATACCATTCATCGATACGATGTAGGAGTATAGAGATATTTGCAGTTTCGCGAGACTACGCTGACATCATAAGTGACAAGTAGGTGGATCACTAGAGCTTTTTGAGAAATACATTTCATGTTCTATATGAGGTATTATTGGGACATATAAAATACCAAATTGAAGGTCTTGTATTTTAGTTTCCAACGCTCTTAACCATTCATTCATACAACATCAGGATAAAAAGATATAAGCATCGGAATATGGACCAATCCTGGGGTGCCAAGCAAGCACCTCTTTGACTTTTCCAAACTTGATATATATAAACCTTAGGTCGGCTTTCTCTTCATTATTCAACATAAAACGGCCAGATAACACCCATAAATATAACCTCAAGCTATCTTCTAGGGTTTCAAAGAATATTATCATTCCGGGCAAAAAATCGAGAAGCAATAATATCAAAACGATCCCTACGACATAAATGTCATTATACCGCCTCTCCTTTTTCTTTGTAGTTAGAGTTTTGGAAGGTACTTAATAGTTAATAAATGTCTAATATCTGTATTTAAGTGTTTAAATATCAAGGAACGTTGATAAATATGTTTATGTATAGTTAGAACTCACGGGACGGTGATCGGAAGCTGTGAGTTCGAGTTATTTGACTTGTAGCGGACTATTTTTTGTTGTTGTTGGTCTGCGTGTTTTACTAATGTTTTTTTGGAGTTTTGGAGGAGGAAGAGTGTGGAGAAACACCATATAGATGTAGGGTTGTTATCTGGTCGTTCATTGTAATATTTCCGGGTCATTTGACACGACTACGGTGGTCGTCTTATGTGTGAAGTGATTAGGTTGTGTGTGGATTGTTTTGGGATGCTCAATATGATTATTATTGATGTTATTTGGGATGTTTGGTGATTTTATTGACTTGTGTGAAGTCATATAAATAGGGGAGGTTCTGTCCGTTTCATCGTAAAGTAGGTTGTGGTCGAAACATAATAGTTATGACGCTTAAATGATAACGATAGTGTCGTTTCTCTTATTGTAGATTAAGGAGTTGTGACATTTGCGTAGCTTAAGGTTGGGGCAGTATATACAAGGTATGTGCGGCTATCATTTTCCTTATTTTGCACGTCTCCGATTGTACATAATGCAATGAACGAGCTTCCAAAGATACTGTACTCTTAGAAGCTAGCAGTACTTACATTGTTTCCCTTCTTATGGAACAATTGATGTTAAGGTTGCTTCTCTTATTCTTATGTTATTGATGTTGTTGGTACTTTCTGATTCTCATAAGATTCTCGATGAAGAGTTAGCCCTAATGATGTGTACGGAGAATATAGACCTTACGTCGCTCCGAAATGTTCAGAACATGATTCCAATGAGTCATGCATGCATTATATATATGTATCTATTTTACTCTACCGAGCCGCGCTATAGTCGGCCGGGTATGGCACCTATTGTGCAAGCACTGATCAGTTGGGTTTACCGAGTCCTCTTTGAGGCCGGGTATGATATGATGATGATGATGCCGACAGAGGTGAATGTTCTATGATGATGATGATATCCACAGAGGCGGATGTTTAAAAAGATTATGTGTATATATGTATCATGCATTTCATGTTAATGTCTCTTAGAAGCACTCAGATGCTACATGTTGTATCTCCTACATCTCTCTTTACATTACTGTTCTTATTTATGCTTTCCTACCTTACGTACTCAGTACTTTATTCGTACTGATGTCCTTTTATTTGTGGACGCTGCATGTCGTGCTGCAGGTCCTGATAGACAGGTAGACAAAGCTCCCCCACCACAATAGGCTTTCCAGTTCAGCGGTTATAAGCGAGATCCCTTCTCCGGACTTGCCGTGGTCTTGGTATGCATTTTTGTTATAGATATTATGGGTATGTCGGGGCCCTATTCCGGCTATGTTGCATTACTTATGCTCCTTCAGAGGCTCATATACAGGTGTCGACTCATGTATAGCTTGGTATGCCTTGTTGGCTAATTTTTGTTGTATAGTCTTTCATGGAAGCGTTATAGCTCGTGCCTTTTATGTAGTTTCTTAGTAATCTTGTCATCCCATGTGATATGTGTTCATGATCCATATATACCATTTATATTGATCTTGTAATCCCTTAAAGATAATAAGAAAGTTAGATAAAATGTACGTTGGTGCTCGGCAAGTATGGCCCGGGTGCTAGTCATGATCCTCTAGTTTGGGTCGTGACAAACTTGGTACCAAAGCAGGTCTATCCTAGGGGTCGTCTATGAGCCGTGTCTAGTAGAGTCTTGTTTATGGGTGTGTTATGCACCACACTTATAAGCAAGAGGCTACAGGGCATTTAGGACTGTTACTCTTTCTTCTTACTCTAAATCGTGTGGTAGAGCCAATCATAAGAACTCAATTTCCTTAATTCTATATTATTTATAATACGACGATGCATACATCTAGAAGGATGGAGGGTAAGATATTGCAATGTTGCTGTGGAAGAGTTGAGTCAGAGGAATTCAATTTTGCATCATGCTTATGATGAGTAAATGTGAGGGCTTCAGCAGATCATGTGTGTACTAAGATGTGTTCGTTTCTTAATAAGGAGCTCTAAGGAAAGAATATCTATCTACCCATATGGTAAAAATAAATAAGAGAATCAGAAGGTAGATACGAGTTTTAGCAAGTAAAAGAAGCAAGATAAAGATTGGTACGAGGTACCTAGTTAATAAACATTATCAGTATTTATAATCCTGGAACTATAAGCATATTTTAGTTTCTTTCAACGGTAACAAAGATATCTACAATTTTCCACACCAATCTCAATTATTCCCAATGGGATCTAACTGAAATAATTTAAGAGAAGGATGGGATATCAGGATCCAGCTGGGGTTAGAGTAACAGAAAATTGTGGATAGATTGTTATCATTATTTAACATTTTTGAAGGATAGTGCAGAACATGGTAATAATTCTCATTTGGAGTAGCTATATGGTCACTCTAGAATAGAACAGTAAGATATGAATACTAGAATATTCAGAAATTTCAGAAGATAGGCACTAGAATCCTAGAAGGGATAAATATTTGCCTTAGTATGACTCCAGCCACTAGTAAAAAAAAACAAGAAGAAGAATGATAGGCGTCCCGAAGAGCCAGTGATATGAAGCAGGGAGAGCTAAATGTGAAAGAACGTCATGTTGAAGTCTTTATAATAGGGCGTTGACAGAGATATTAGCATGAGAATAAGAAGAGAGTAAGTGAATCATTATGAGTAAGAGGTGATAAATGAGTGAAAGTAGTGAATCAAAATATGGTATAATGATAAAATCTATAGTCAAGTGAAGAAAAAAAAGAGAGGATACAGGCCTTGAGACAATACAAAAGTATAAGCCATAAAGGCATACCCTCATTTCGAGAAATATTCAGACAGAAGTTGGGGTAGTATAAGGTACAATATAAGTGTTACGAAAATAAAATAGTGCCACAATGGAGACAACTGAAATTTAAATTCAGAAGAAACCCTACAAGCACAAGGGCATGGAGGTAAGTAACTAAGGATAATGATAGGCGAGTAAGAACATCAGAAATACCGTGGGATATACAATGTAATAAGGTCTCAGCTTTATAAAAGTTAGAAGTTCTTCCCTAAGTACTACAACGAAAGACTAGCTGAGGAAATAAGGAAGCAGGCTTCAACATAAGCGTAGTGACTTAAAGTAGAAATGGTCTTGTAAAAGAAGTCACATTATAATGTTGTATGCACTCCATAAGAAAGTGAAACCTATCGTAGCTAATGAACAGAAGAAGAAGAAAAAAATCAATCAAAAATTTATAATTGAGATCATATGAGTTACAGGGAACTCTCGTATTCATGGGCAATAAGATAGGCCAAGTATCGATGCAGCAAGTGGAAGAACGACCAGGAAAAGTAATTGTTTACATTTAAAGACAATTGAGAAGGCGTGAAAGGAAATATATGGTGCTAACATGATGAAAGGAAGGTTACGATTAGTATAAGTAGATTTGCGTAGGTCGCAAGCTAAAGTATATTAGAGCAACATGGTTTTAGCTAGGAAGGAGTTAGGATAAGAAAAGGTGTGTGAGAAGGTGACGAGAATAGGTAATTCCTCGGGATTAAACCCATCACAACAAGAGAGCTGATGGTTTTCATACAATTATAAAAATCTCAGTATATCATGAGTGAACTCAAAGGAGTTTAAAACTAGGAGAATTTAGAAGAGATAGAATGTTACCATGGTAGTAAAGTAAGGGTGTAATTGTGATAAATGATAAGAGGATGACGTTTAGACCTTTGATTGAGTAATGATTTTGAGAACAAGTATTTCATGAACTGCACGTGATTAGAATACCCCCATAAGATGAATCACATTGGGATGCTATGAAATACAATTATTGCATTATAGTATCGTCCCTAAGTGGATCAGGAAAATCACTTCAGATGTTCCCCGATGAGACGTGAGCCCTAGTGACAATATATTACATAATAGATTTTAAATTATCAGTGGTAGATTATATATCAATATGAAGGTGAATCAACAATGAATGGATGAACGTTACAAAGTATGAGATGAGATTATGCTGTCATTATTAAGATGGACGGTAATAAGGAAGCATTAAATGGCTTAGATTTATACATAAAGGATAAGCTGTGAGAGAAAAACCCGGAGTTGGGTGGCAAGTCTCCATAATAATAAACCGAAGTAAGATTTATGGTATAGTATGACCTACCTAGTAGGGGTAAAGCAATACGCATAGATAACTGAGGCTATGAAACAAGATATAGCAATAGTCGTAAGTTCAACAAAATACCAAACATAGAACTTTAGTACACCTATAGATGCCCAGAGGGACAGCTTGTCATAGTACAATATATCTTCACCAAGTGAATCATAAAGATAGGTTAAAAGGTAACAAGAAATAAAAAAGGAGATAAGAGTCGCATTGGCGCACATTCAAGGTTAGAATTGTCTAGGCTGAATGAAAGAACGTAGAAATAGTTACGACATTGAAAGGAGTTCGACCACAAATCGTGGTGTGAAAAGAGGACTAATGGGGGGAATGTTCTAGCCTTTAGATTTATTCACCGAACAACTCCCTAGATGGCAAAGACAATATTAAATTATTCGTAAGAGTTATTTCTTAAGATATGGAAAAGTGCATTAGTCAACATTCGAGGACGAATGTTCCAAAGGGGGGAATGATGTTACACCCCATGTTTTCGTACGTGAGAGTACATCGTAAGTCAATTGATGTAAGCTCATAAATAAGATTATATTTGATGGAATATAAAGTAAGTTGATCATGTTACATTGGAGGTTAAAAATATTTAAGATCATGAATAACGAGTACCAAGGGGGTTGGAAAATTTAGAAGCTAAACAAATTGAAGAAAATAAGTTTCGTCGAAAGTCGACGAGTTTGGAATGTTATAACATATACTTTAGGGTGAGACTATGGTTCATTACATGAAAAGGAGGTTATGACATGAATTAATTTTTATCGTATGATAGTTGTGTTCTACATTTTGAAGTCAAACAAGTTGTGGAACAAAGGCCGGCAAAGGTCTTCACAAGTTACACCCATAATGTGCTTAAGATTAGGTCAAATGTAACTGCGATTTTCTCCCAATATACTTGGAATTATTGGATTATCCAGCAAACAAATTTAATATTTATGATTCTAGTTTCCAATTCATTAAACCGTTCATATATACAACGTAGGAGTAGAGAGATATTTGCAATTTCGCGAGACTACGCAGGCATCATAAGTGACAAGTAGGTGGATCACTAGACCTTTTTGAGCAATACATTTCATGTTCTATATGAGGTCTTATTGGGACATATAATAACCAAATTTAAGGTCTTGGAATGTAGTTTCCAACGCTCTTAACCATTCGTTCATACAACATCAGGATAAAAAAATATAAGCGTCGGAAGATGGACTAATCCTAAGGTGCCAAGCAAGCACCTCTTTGACTTTTCCAAACTTGATATATATAAACCTTAGGTCGGCTTTATCTTAATTATTCAGCATAAAACGACCAGAGAACACCCATAAAAATAACCTCAACCTATATTCTAGGGTTTCAAATAAGATTATCATTGCGGGCAAGAAATCGAGAAGCAATAACATCAAAACGATCCCTACGACGTAAGTGTCATTATACCGCCTCTTCTTTTTCTTTGTAGTTAGAGTTTTGGAAGGTAATTCATAGTTAAGAAATGTATAATATCTCTATTTAAGTGTTTAAATATCAAGTAAGGTTGATAAATATGTTTCCTAATAGCTAGAACTCACGGGACGGTGATCGGAAGACGTGAGTTTGAGTTATTTGACTTGTAGCGGACTGTTTTGTGTTGTTGTTGGTCTGCGTGTTTTACTACTGTTTTTTGGAGTTTTGGAGGTGGAAGAGTGTGTAGAAACACCATATAGATGTAGGGTTGTTATCTGTTCATTCGTTGTAACATTTTCGGGTCGTTTGACACGACTACCGTGGTCGTCTTATGTGTGAAGTGATTAGGTTGTGTGTGGACTGTTTTGGGAGGCTCAATATGATTATTATTGTTGTTGTTTGGGATGTTTGGTGATTGTTTTGACTTGTGTGAAGTCATATAAATAGGGGAGGTGTTATCCGTTTCATCGTAAAATAGGTTGTGGTCGATACATAATAGTTATGACGCTTAAACGATAACGATAGTGTCGTTTCTCTTATTGTAGATTAAGGAGTTGTGACATTTGCATAGCTTGAGGTTGGGGTAGTATATAAAAGGTATGTGAGGCTATCCTTTTCCTTCTTTTGAACGACTCCGATTGTACATAATGCAGTGAATGAGCTTCCAAAGATACTGTACTCTTAGAAGCTAACAGTACTTACATTGTTTCCCTTCTTATGGAACATTGATATTAAGGTTGCTTCTGTTATTCTTATCTTATAGATGTTGTTGGTACTTCCTAATTCTCGATGAAGAGTTATCCCTAATGATGTGTACGGAGAATATCGACTTTACGTCGCTCCGAAATATTCAGAACATGATTCCAATGAGTCATGCATGCATTATATATATGTATCTATTTTACTCTACCAAGCCGCGCTATAGTTGGCCGGGTATGGCACCTATTGTGCAACCACTGATCAATTGGGTTTACCGAGTCCTCTTTGAGGCCGGGTATGATATGATGATGATGATGCCCACAGAGGCGGATGTTTAAAAAGATTATGTGTATATATGTATCATGCATTTCATGTTAATGTCTCTTAGAAGCACTCAGATGCTACAAGTTGTATCTCCTACATCTCTCTTTACATTACTGTTCTTATTTATGCATTCCTGCCTTACATACTCTGTACTTTATTCGTACTGACGTCCTTTTATTTGTGGAC
Organism: Nicotiana paniculata; assembly: GCA_005239505.1. Taxonomy (NCBI): domain Eukaryota; kingdom Viridiplantae; phylum Streptophyta; class Magnoliopsida; order Solanales; family Solanaceae; genus Nicotiana; species Nicotiana paniculata. Next base: position 103,852 of record MDKI01219726.1, on the reverse strand, counting down.
GCTGCATGTCGTGCTGCAGGTCCTGATAGACAGGTAGACAAAGCTCCCCCACCACAATAGGCTTTCCAGTTCAGCGGTTATAGGCGAGATCCCTTCTCCGGACTTGCCGTGGTCTTGGTATGCATTTTTGTTATAGATATTATGGGTATGTCGGGGCCCTGTTCCGGCTATGTTGCATTACTTATGCTCCTTTAGAGGCTCATAGACAGGTGTCGACTCATGTATAGTTTGGTATGCCTTGTTGGCTAATTTTTGTTGTATAGTCTTTCATGGCAGCGTTGTAGCTCGTACCTTTTATGTAGTTTCTTAGCAATCTTGTCATCCCACGTGATGTATGTTCATGATCTATATCTACCATTTATATTGATCTCGTTATCCCTTAAAGATAATAAGAAGGTTAGGTAAAATGTACGTTGGTGATCGGGAAGTATGGCCCGGGTGCTAGTCATGATCCTCCAGTTTGGGTCGTGACAGAACGAGCATAAAGACATACCTGAAGTAGTGAAAATATGAGGGTAACTGCTGCGCATATCTTGCTCGGTCTCCCAGGTCACCTCCTCGGCCGGCTGACCCCGCCATTGAACCTTTACTGAAAAAATGTTCTTTGACCTGAGCTTTCTGACCTACCTGTCCAATATAGCTACAGGCTCCTCAACATATGATAGATCCTTGTCCAATTGGACTGAGCTGTAATCCAAGACATGAGACGGGTCACCGTGATATCTCTGGAGCATCGAAACATGAAATACCGGATGAACTCCTGCCAATTTGGGAGGTAAGTCAAGCTCATAAGAAACCTCCCCAACACGCCTCAATATCTCAAAAGGGAAAATAAACCTCGGACTCAACTTCTCTTTCTTCCCAAATCTCATAACGCCCTTCATAGGAAAAACCCGAAGCAGAACCCGCACTCCGACCATATATGAAACATCACGAACCTTCCGGTCCGCGTAACTCTTCTGTCTGGACTGCGCTGTACGGAGTCTATCCTGAATCACTTTGACCTTCACCAATGCATCCTGAACCAACTTTGTGCCCAATAGACTGGCCTCACCCGGCTCAAACCAACCCGCCGGAGATCTGCACCTCCTACCATATAAAGCCTTATACGGGGCCATCTGAATGCTGGGCTGATGACTGTTGTTGTAAGCAAACTCCGCCAATGCCAGGAACTGATCCCAAGACCCTCCAAACTCAATCACACACGCACGGAGCATATTCTCAAGAATCTGAATGGTGCGCTCGGACTGTCCGTCTGTCTGGGGGTGAAATGTTGTGCTCAACTCCACCCTGGTACCTAACTCCTGCTGAACGGCTCTCAGAACTGTGAAGTGAAGTGAGTACCTCTGTCTGAGATAATAGAAACTGGAATACCATGCTGACGAACGATCTCCCTAATATAAATCTCCGCATACCGCTCTGATGAATAAGTAGTCAGTACCGGAATGAAATGGGCTGATTTGGTCAGCCGATCCACAATCACCCAAATAGCATCATACTTCCTCAAAGTCCGAGGAATACCAACCACAAAGTCCATGGTGATCCGCTCCCACTTCCACTCTGGAAGCTCAATCTGCTGAAGTAACCCTCCCGGTCTTTGATGCTCACATTTGACTTGATGACAGTTGAGACACTTGGCTACAAACTCTGCTATATCCTTCTTCATTCTTTGCCACCAATTGTTGTCTCAGATCCCGGTACATCTTCGTGGTACCCGGATGGATGGAATACCGCGAACTATGGGCCTCCTCAAGAATCAACTCCCGAAGCCCATCTATGTTGGGCACACAGATACGGCGCTGCATCCTCATCACCCCATCCTCTCCTATAACCATATCTTTAGCATCACCCCGCCGAACTCTATCCTGGAGAACTAAAAGGCGGGGATCATCATACTGGCGCTCTCTGATACGATCATGGAGAGAAGACCAAGCTACCACACAAGCTAATACCCGGCAAGGCTCAGAAAGATCCAATCTCATGAACTGACTGGATAAGGACTGAACATCCAAGGCTAGAGGCCTCTCAGCTACATGAAGGTGTGCCAAACTCCCCAAACTCTCCGCCCGGCGACTCAAGGCGTCGTCCACCACATTGGCCTTCCCCGGGTGGTATAATATAGTGATGCCATAGTCCTTTAGCAACTCTAACCATCTATGCTGGCGCAAATTTATATCCTTCTGCCTGAATATGTGCTGCAAACTCTGGTGATCCGTAAATATCTCACATGGAACACCATATAAATAATGACGCCAGATCTTCAAGGCATGAACAATGGTAGCTAACTCAAGGTCATGAACATGGTAATTCTTCTCATGTATCTTCAACTTTCTGGACGCATAGGAAATCACCCTACCGTCCTACATCAACACCACTCCAAGGGTGACTCGCGAGGCATCACAATAAACTGTATAAGACCCCGAACCAGTAGGCAATATCAAGATTGGGGCTGTAGTCAAAGCTGTCTTGAGCTTCTAAAAGCTCGACTCACACTCCTTTGTCCACTGAAATGGAGCACCCTTCTGGGTCAATCTAGCCATAGGGGCTGCAATCCATGAAAATCCCTCCAAAAAACGACGGTAATAACCTGCCAAGCCAAGGAAACTGCAAATCTCTGTAACTGAGGACGGCCTAGGCCAACTCTGCACGGCCTCTACCTTCTTCAGATCCACCCGAATGCCCTCCCTCGATACTACGTGGCCTAAGAATGCCACAGAACTCGACCAAAACTCACATTTTGAGAACTCTCCATCCAACTTCTTCTCTCTCAGGGTCTGGAGCACTGTCATCAGGTGCTGCTCATGATCTTCCTGACTCCGGGAGTAAACAAGAATATCATCTATGAAAACAATGACGAACGAGTCGAGATATGGCCTGAACACACTATGCATCAAATGCATAAATGCAGCGGGGGCATTAGTCAGCCCGAATGACATAACTAGAAACTCGTAATGGCCATACCGAGTCCTGAAGGCAGTCTTTGGGATATCTGGCTCCCGAATCTTCAACTCATGGTAACCTGAGCGCAAATAAATCTTAGAAACTACATGTGCGCCCTGAAGCGGGTCAAATAGATCATCAATACAAGGCAAGGGATAACGGTTCTTCACTGTAACCCTATTCAACTGGCGATAATCAATACACATGCGCATAGAACCATCTTTTTTCTTCACTAACAAGATAGGAGCACCCCAAGGTGAAACACTGGGTCGAATAAAACCCTTGTCAAGCAATTCTTGCAACTGATCCTTTAACTCCTTCAACTTAGGAGGAGCCATATGGTACGGAGGAATGGAAATGGGCTGAGTGCCCAGCAACAAATCAATACCAAAATCAATGTCTCTATCGGGCGACATGCCCGGAAGATCAGCTGGAAACACATCGGGATAATCCCGTACCACTGGAACTGAATCAACAGAAGAGGTATCAAAACTGACATCTCTCACATAAGCTAAATATGTGGCACACCCCTTCTCAACCATACGCTGAGCTTTAAGGAAAGAGATATCTCTACTGGGATTGTGATCTAAGGTACCACTCCACTCAACACGCGGAATACCTGGCATAGCCAGCGTCACGGTCTTGGCATGACAATCAAGAATAGCATAATAGGGCGACAACCAGTCCATGCCCAAGATAATATCAAAATCAACCATATCGAGTAACAATAAATCCGCACTAGTCTCAAACCCACGAATAGTAACCAAACACGACCGATAAATGCGGTCCACAACAATAGAATCCCCCACAAGAGTAGAAACATAAACATGAGAGCTCAAAGAATCTCAGGCTATACCCAAATGCGGAGCAAAATAAGAAGACACATAAGAATACATGGATCCTAGATCGAATAGAACCGATGCATCTCTGTGACAAACCAGTATAATACCTGTGATGACAGAATCAGAGGCAACAACCTCAGTACGAGCAGGAATAGCATAATATCTGGCCTGGCCTCCCCCTCGAGGGCGACCTCTACCTCCCCGAACTTCGACCCTAGCTGGCTGGGCAGATGGGGTAGCAGCTGGAGCTGTGATCATGGACTGAGAACTCTGTTGAGAACGTTGTGGCTGAAAACTCTGTGAAGATGCACCCCTACTAAGTCTGGGAGGACGTGGTGGTTGTGACTGGCTAGGGTCAGGTCTGCTAGACTGACCTCTGAAAGCACCCCGCGTAGGAGGCGCGCTAAACACTAGAGGTGCATAGTAAGGCTCTTGAGGCCTGGGTGGAGCTGGGGTACCGCTGGCTGCTGGAAGAGCTGAATGAACGGGGCGGACAATATAACCCCTACCATGTCGACTTGTTGCTGGGGTAAGAGCACCAGAGTAGTGGCCCGACTCTCGAGACTTCTTGGCCTCTCTCTCCTCTCGCTCCCTAGCGAGCATACCCTCGATCCTCCTAGCAATGCTCACTACCTGCTGATAAGGAATGTCTATCTCCAACTCTCGATCCATGCTAGACCTGATAGGTGGGATAAGACCCTCAATGAATCGGCAAACCCTCTCGCGGTTAGTAGCAACCAAAGTTGATGCATACCTAGCCAATCTGGTGTAACGGATAACATACTCTAAAACTGTCATAGCACCCTGGCGCAAATGCTCAAACTCTGCATGCCATGCGCCCCTGAGGCTCTGAGGAACAAACTCTCTCAGGAACATATCTGAGAACTGGGTCCAGGTCAGTGAAGCAGCCTCGTCTAGACTGTCTAACTCATAGGTGTGCGACCAATAATAGGCGTCTCCGCGAAGCTGGAAGGTAGTAAAGGAAACCTAACTAGATCCGGCTATGCCCATAGTGCGAAGAATACGGTGGCACTCCTCTAGAAACTCCAAGGCATCATCTGATGCTAGTCCACTGAATACCGGAGGGTCATACTTTTTGAACCTCTCTAGTCTCCGTTGTTCATCCTCTGAAACAGCTAACCCTTCCTCGGGCTAAACTGGCATTACAGGCGGTACAAGAATGATCTATGGGACCTGCTCCACATGCACTCGCTGCTCAGGAGTGCGGGCGGAGGGAGTTTGTGCTCCTCCCCCGGCCTGGGATGTGGCTGTAGCAAGGGAAGCAACCCTGCCTGAGCCAGAGTGGTGTACATAGACATGAACTGAGCTAATGTCTTCTAAAGGGCTAGAGTAGTAGTGGCAGTAGGCGTGTCAGGTGCCTTGACCTCGGCTGGATCTGCTGGTGGTACCTCGGCGGTAGCTCGTGCAGGTGCTCTCGCTGCACCACGTGCGCGTCCTCGGCATCTACCTCGGCCCCGGCCTCTGACGGCTGCAGTAGAGGGCACAGGTGCCTGATCGTCCCGAGTAGCACGTGTCCTCACCATCTGTGAGAGAATAGAAGACAGAGGTTTAGAATTGATGTCAAAAATATTGCAAGACAAGGAAATAAATGAAGTGAAGATTTTTCCTATACAGTTACATAGCCTCTCGTAGATAAGTACAGACGTCTCCGTACCGATCCACGCGACTCTAATAAACCGGCATGTGTTCCGTGACTCCTATGAACCTAGAGCTCTGATACCAACTTGTCACGACCCCAGTTCGCCCTCCATGAACATGTCGTGGCACCTAGTCCCTATAACTAGGTAAGCCTAACAATGCGGAAAAACAACATAACTTGCGGAATAATTAAGTAAAAGTTGAACAATCTAAAAGAAGACGGAATATAAATACCACTCGGCATATTCAACTCAAAATATAATGCAGAAGTCTACAATATCACCCCAAAACCCGAAAACTCATGGGAAACAGAGTCTAACAGGAATGTAATACACTGCTCTAACTCCAGAATGTCTAAACAACTGTAATGAAGGAAAGCTTTCCACAAAAGCTGGAATAAGATAGAGACTCCTGGTCTGCGGACGCGGCAGATGTACCTCGAAGTCTCTGTTGGATCTCTCAACCTCGGGGATAGTGCGCCTGGGTGGAGGTATCTGGATCTGCACATGAAAAACATGCACAGAAGGGGCATGAGTACACCACAGCGGTACTCAGTAAGTGCCAAGCCTAACCTCGGTCGGGTAGTGATGAGGAAGGTCAGGGCCCTACTGAGGTTAAACAATATAATAGGAATTTACAGTATGAAAACAAATAGTAATAATGGGTACAACAGTGAAATAAGACAGGTCAACAAGGCAATAACAAAACACAAGAACAGAGTAAACACGGAATATGAACAACTCAATAACAATGGTAACAATGAGGATCTCCCAGGATACCGTCCTGTAGTCCTTTTTTCGACTGTCTAGTGGATCTCCCGGGACACCGTCCCATAGTCCATCATATGTGCAGGGGGATCTCCCGGGATACCATCCCGTAGTCCCAAAGTAAATATGCAGGGGGATCTCCCGGGATACCGTCCCGTTGTCCCAAGGTAAATATGCAGGGGGATCTCCCGGGATACCATCCCGTAGTCCCAAAGTAAATATGCACGAGGATCCCTCGGGATACCGTCTCGTAGTCCAAACGTAAATATGCAGAGGGATCTTCCGGGATACTGTCCCGTAGTCCCAAAGTAAATACGGAGCCACAACAAGAAGATATTCCGAAATAGAGTGAAAAAATACAAGGCAACAAGTAGTTCTAGCCTATCATGCTTCACGTAGTACAATTAAAGCAACCTAAGCAATTAGGCAATTTAGGGCAACTAGGCATGCTTTTCTAAGCTAATATAGACTATAATTGCAAATAGAATAAAATAGGTAAGAAAGAATACTCAGTCTAAATATTTAAAGTAAAATCGGATTTTCAAGAATTAGCACAAGTACACGCTCATCAACTCACGTACAAGGCATTCAATTACCAGATATCACATCCTAAGGGGAAAGGTCCCCCACACAAGGTTAGAGAAGCCACTTACCTCGAACCGGCTCAAAATCAACTCGAAACCACATGTTTGCAATGAGTATCCGACTCCAAATGGCCCAAATCTTTACAATTCAATTACATATCGTAGATAACATCTCAAGCAACTGATTCTACTATTTAATTAAAAGCTAAGGCGCAAAATAAGGTAAAATGACCAAAATGCTCCTCGGGCCCATGTCACGGAATCGGGTAAAAGTTATATTTTTCAGACACCCATTCACTCACGAACTCACTCGACCAGAAACAATCGAAATTCAATGCCAAAAACCCCTTAAATTCTCAGAATTTCGGTTTGGGGAAGTTTCATCAATTTCCCATGGGTTTCCCCCATTTTTGATAATTAAACTAAAGAAAACAACGTGGATTAATGTTCTAACAATGAATTAGGATTAGAAAATGTTACCTATGATCCTCCTCTTCAAAACCCACTTAAAATCGCCAACTCCCGAGATCTTACACAATTTTTAGACTTATGAAATAAACCCTTGGATTTTTGGAATAAAACACACAAGGATCTCACACCTGCGGTCCCGATTACCGCACCTGCGGTACTGCACCTGCGGTACTGCACCTGCGGAAAAAGCATCGCAGGTGCGGAATTCACCTAAGTCCTCTGGGGCCGCACCTGCGGTCCCGCACCTGCGGACCCCAGGTCGCACCTGCGACCACTGGTCAACCCCCCTCACCATCGCACCTGCGACCAGCCCTATCGCGCCTACGTGTCCGCACCTGCAAAAAAACCTTCGCAGGTGCGAAGACACCAGAAAAGGCCTGGTTCAGAAATTTGCTTAGTCCCAGTTTCTCCCGTTAAGCATCTGAAACAACCCCGAGGCCCCCAGGACCTCATACAAAACCACCTACCAACCCTAATGCCTTATTTGAACTAGGTCGAGCCTTAAAAACACGTCTCATAACATCAAAATCATCGATTAGGCATAGGTTCAAGCCTAGGAACTTAGGAAAATTCTAGAATTCACATCCGACGCCGAAACATGTCTAAACTCATCTGAATGACCTCAAATTTTGCACAAACATCCCAAATTCCATGACGGAACTACTGCAACTTCCGGAATTCAATTCCGACGGACTGGAAACTTCAAAATTTAAAACTTCGGCATTTTAAGCCTAAATGAGCTACGGACTTCCAAACTGCATTCCGAACATGCTCCCAAACCCGAAATCACCTAACGGAGCTAACGCAACCATCAGATTTCCATTCCGAGGCCGTCTTCACACTGTTTTGGCTACGGGCAACTTTCCAACACCTAAGCTCTCATTTAGGGACTAAGAGTCCCAAAACTCTCCGAAACTCAAAACCAAATGTCCCAGCAATTCAATTTGGTAGAAATAGAATTTGGGAAAACAAATAATAGGGGATCAGAGCATTAATTCTTAAGACGACCGGCCGGGTCGTCACAAAGCAGCAGAGCAATTTCTTACTCCAGGCGCACTACTTCCTTCACGAATAAAAACTCAATCATCCTATGATTCCAATATACCTATAAAGTGTAACATAACCTGTATCAAGAAATTCCTTTACTCGAATCATCCTTGATCCCAACCTCTGCAAGTCATAACTAATTCTCAAGTATGACTCAAAGCGAAACCAGTGCAACACATAACCACGCAACCAAATCGTTGATAGTAGACTCCCCACTTGGCTCAAATCCATAGAACAAAAACACTCGATAACTCATAATACCCATACTCTATTACTGACATAATCCCCTACTGAAGTTCAACTCAATCCTTCATAATTTTATGTAACACAATTATCTAACACCCTAAATCATCTGCAAATCTCACATGCATCCATATGGCGGTCTGGTCATCTTTCTCAAACCCAAACTCAAATCGCACAAATATGATCCCACTGGCAGAATAGAAAGCCTCCACACAACATCATACAATCACACATTCGCAGATTATCTCGCAGGTTGTAACCCACCTACTTGGCCTCAAACCGACATCTCATTATACCTTTTCACAACCAAATCTACTATGCAGTCACTTAATCATCCTGAGTCTGGACTCATCAATCAAACATGAGAATCTAATTTGTTCCACAATTAAACAACATGCAAGATCCTCCAATACACCCATAACTCGAGACTATTCGTCACATCAAGATATAAATCAAGCACCCAATAGTCCTTTTTACATCTCAAGCTAACTCTTATCTCCACATTCAATCCACTTGAACGCATCCCGTAGTCACATCATACTCATCATATAGCCATTCAACCACTCATAGAGCCATAATTCGACTAATAGGGACACTACCAGACTTATAAGACCAAAATCACGTGCTCACACAACGAAAATCCCCGTGCTCGAGCTACAGTAAAAATTTGGCCTTAACTATTCTAGATTGGCCCATCATCAACACATAGAAATCACATTTCGCACCCTATCCATGGAATCACAAGTCGTTGATGTACAACTGATACTGAGCACTCACATGCACATACGAATTCATGAAAGGAATTCAAAGAGTTACGCTTCAAGATGAATCAATACCACACGATAAGGAAAAAATAATATGGGAAGTGTATCATAAATGAACTGTAGCCTCTTGAAGATAGGTATGGACGTCATCATGCAGATCAGCAAGACTCTACTAGACACTTGCTCATGACTTGTAGAACCTATGAACCTAGAGCTCCAATACCAACTTATCACGACCTAAAATCCAAGTAGTCGTGCTGGAACCTAACCCAACCCGCTAGGTCAGCCAGTTAACAATAAAATCAGTTCAAATGATACTTATTAAGAGAAGAGACAATAATAAAACTACTTTTTTTACAAAGAATTTCCAAGGATTCGTAGTACAAAGTATGAGCTTCTACGATTAGAATTTACAACGATGGTGTGAAGTAAAAATACATCATCTGTCCGAACAATACATAAATAGACTTTCATAAATCTAGAGCTTCCATGAATAAGAGGTAGTTGTACGGGAATGCATGTACATCTTCAAATCAAGCTCTTGTCGAACACATCAACATTAGCATCTAACATCTTCAAGTAAGGTGCATCAGTGTAGTATGAGTACAATCGACTCCATGTACTCAATAAGTAATTATAACGACCCGGCCGGTCTTTCCATAAGATTAGCCTCGTTACCCCCATTTCTGCTTTATCATATGTTTCTTAGCCTATATATGTTGTGTTGGGCCGGTTGGTTCGGGTTCAGAGTGATCGTGGTGAGAACTGAGACACTTAGTCTCTTAAATTAGCTTACTAGTTGAAAAAGTCAACTGGGAGTTGACTTATTTGTAAACAACCTCGGAATATTGATTTTATGGCTCGAATAGCTTCGTTAGGTGATTTGGGACTTAGGAGTGTGTTCGAAATTAAGTTTTGATGTCCGGTGTAGAATTAGGCTTGAATTGGCGAAAGTTAGTTTTTGGCGATTTTCGGTCGGCAGGTGAAAATAGGCTATCTGGGTCGGAATGGAATTTCCGAAGTTGGAGCAGGTTCGTAATTTTGGATATGTGTGCAAATTTTCAGGTCAATCGGATGTGTTTTGGCTTGGTTTCGGCATCATTGGCGAAATTTAGAAGTTTCAAAGTTCATAGGCTTGAATTTGATATAATTTTGGCGTTTTTGCGTTGTTTTTGGTGTTTTGGAAGGCTAGACTAAGTTTGAATGATGTTATGGGGTGTGTTGGTAGGATTGGTTGAGGTCCTGGGGGCCTCGGGTGTATTTCGGATGCTCAAACAAGCACTTTTGGTCTTTGGGAGATTGTTGGTTTTCTGGTATTTTAGAAGCAGTGATTTGTTCACTGCGGTCGCGTGAGTTCATCCGCGATCGCGTAAAGTAAAGTTGGAGGCAGGCAGATTTGTTCTATGTGATCACGTAATGAGGTTCGCGATCGCATAGGTTGGGCAGCCATGGCAGTGCGGTCGCGTGGTTCATTGTGCGATCGCGTAGAAGAAAAAGGGGACGCGTGAGGTTGTTGCAATTGTTCTTCACGACTGCGTGAATGGGTACGCAATCGCGTGGGGAATGGTGCGATCACAATGGGTAAAATTTGGAGGCAGTAATTTTGTTCTTCGCGATGGTGGTCCTGCGATCGCAGTGAGTTAATATTTAGTGCTGGGCATAATGTTTTAAAAGGCCATTTTTGCGAATTGTGTCTATTTTTCCTCCATTGTTGAACGGGTTTGGAGCCCTTTGAGAGGGTTTGAAAAGGAAATCGAAGGGAATCACTTGGAGGTAAGATTTTCGACTTCATAACTCGATTCTATGTCGATTTCTAAGTAATTAAACTGGAAATTTGTTGAATTTAAGCCCAAAATTGGGGAGGTTAGGTGCATGAGAATTGGAAGTTTTTTTTGATGATTTGAGTGGGAAATTGTGATCCGATTTTGATGCTCTTGGTATGTATAGAACCGTGGGAGGATGAAGATTTTAGTGATGTAAATTTTATCAAATTCCGAGACGTGGGCCCGGGGCTCAGGTTTGGCCAAATTTCGAGAATTATGTCTAATTTTTATATTGATAGTTTCCGATTGGGTTTTGTTCCTTTGGCATATATTGATGATGTTAATCTGGTTTTGATTAGATTTATAGAAATCGAGAGCCGATTTGAGGGGCAAGAGCATCGCGGATTAGTATTGTGGCCCGGTAGAGGTAAGTGATGACTATAAATCCTGTCCTCAGGGTATGAAACCCCGGACTTCGTATTTCTCACTGTTTTTAGGATGGCACACCTATCAGATGACGAGTATGTGGCGTGCACTGGTTTTTGGATTGGACTTGGTCCTCTCCGCGGCAACTATTGAGTTGCGTATTTTTACTCTAAATCATATGTTAAATTGTGTTCTAAAAACTACTGCTATGTTTTGGCTATAAGCTGTGTTTGGGGTCTCGTGCCAACTTGTTTAGACCCATTGGGGGCTTTTACTGCTATTTTCCTCACTATGTTGACTTATAATTTACACTCAGTCATGTTATGTTTAACTGATTTTGAAACTCAGCCTTATTTACACTATTTTGAGATATAAAATGATGATTTGGGTCGAGTACCCCGTTTTACTGATACGCCTGAGGGGCTTTTGAGAGTTTCTGACTTAGTGAGGCCGAGGGCCTGATTGTGAGGATATGATATGCAACAAGGTGTCTTGATATTAGCGCTTGGGATGAAAGAGCCCCGCCGGAGTTTTTACACACCCCCAGTGAGCGCAGGTACCTACTGAGTGCGAGTGCCGAGTGACGAGTGATTGGGAGGCATGAGTGACAGTGAGGTTTCCCGAGGGGCTAATACTGAGTGGCTGTGAGGTATGCTGAGTGATGTTCTGCCCGAGGGGTGATTTATGATTCATGTTTTTGCCCGAGGGGATATTTATGACTTATTTCATTTTACACTAACCAGGTATTTTTATTTCAGAAATTGTTGGAATACTCATTTTTCAAAGGATTTTACTGAAGTTGGCTTTTAAGGCATGTTGATTTCATATATATATATATATGTATATATTGTTGGAAAGAAAGGTTGTGCATATTGTTAACTGATGATTTGGTTTTAAGTGTTTCTTACTGCTTAGACTTGATTTATTTTCATTACTACTGAGTTGGCTTACTCACATACTCTCTGCACCCTTGTATGCAGATACAGGTGCTGATATCGAGCGCTAGCCATCTTTTCAGTGCGGAGCCGGAGTTCGGGACATAGAGGTAGTTGTTCAGCATTCGCAACATCTCTGTTTTCCCTTCTTATGTTGTACCTAGTTATTCGTCCCTAGGTTTTGTATTGTAATAGTAGACTTTTGGTATATTCCTTATATGCTCATGACATGTTGATTCGGGGTCTTGGGGATGGTTTAGATTGTTTAACTGTTTGTTTTGACTAATGGATTCAGTAATTTTATATACGTTTATGAAATGTTGAAAATGAGTTGGGCCCTTGAGAAGAAACTGTAAATATGTGATTGTTGGATGGCCTAGTTCCACGATAGGCGCCATCATGGCCGGTTTAGGATTTGGGGTCGTGACAAGTTGGTATTAGAGCCTAGGTTACATAGGACTCAACGGTCATAAGCAGGTTTAGTAGAGTCTTGCGGATCGGTACGAAGATGTTTGTACTTATCTTCGAGAGGATGCAGAACCTTTAGGAACAATCTCATTTTTCTTGAATTATGTCGTGCCATTTTGTTCACTCTGGAAATCTAAACTTCTGTTGTTTCGTTCTCTCACATATGGTGAGGACTCGCGCTAGCGATCATGATGATCAGCTAGCAGATAGACCAGCGAGAGGTCGAGGCCGTGGTAGAGGTAGGGGCCATCCAGGGCAGTACCAGTTGATCCCCCTACTGTTCAGGATCAGATTCCTGCCGCAGATGCTCCAACATGACAGGCTCAGGCACCGGCAGTGCCTATTGTTATTTCGGGTCTTCAGGAGACCTTGGCTCAGATCTTGACTGTGCGTACCACCCTTGATCAGGAAGTTGCCGCTAGTTCTCAGGAAGGGGGAAGCAATCAGACTCCAGTTGCCCGGATACCTGAGCAGGTTACTCAGGGCCATCAGACACCAGGGGACGTTCCAGCCCAGCTGGTTGCTCGAGTTCGGGACTTCGTGGTTCCGGCTATGCCAGAGGACGAGCATTGTAGACTGGAGAGATTTAGTAGACTTCAGCCTCCGACGTTCAGTGGTGTTGAGGGAAAGGATGCCTAGGGTTTTCCGGATAACTGTTAGAGAATGTTGCGTACTGCTGGGATTCTGGAGACCAGTGGGATCTCGTTTGCTACTTTTCAGTTTTCTAGTGTTACTTTCACTTGGTGGGAGTATTTTGAGAGGCGTAGGCCTGTTGGTTCAGTACCCCTAACCTGGCAGCAGTTCTCCACTATCTTCTTGGAGAGGTATGTACCCTAGTCTCACAAGGAGGAGCAACGCAACATTTTGTGCAACTGCGTCAAGGGAAGCTATTAGTGATGCAGTATGAGATGCGATTTTCGGAGTTGGCTTATCATGCCACCGAGTTGGTCCCTACTGATAGATTGAGGATTAGGAGATTCATGGATGGCCTCACTTATCAACTCCGCCTTTTTATGACTCGGGAGAGAGTATCAGATGCTACCTTCGAGCAGGTTGTTGATATTGCTCAAGATATTGAGTCGGTTCACCGCCAGGAGCCAGAGGAGAGGAAGGACAAGAGGCCTCGTGGATCGGGTGGTTCTAGTGGTGCTCCTTCCAGGGGAAAATTTCAGCATGGTAGAGGTCGTTCATTCAGGCCTCCACAGTCAGTTGGCCCAGCCTATAGTGGTGCATCTTCGGGGCATGGTCCCCGGGTTCTCAGCCAGACCATTCTTCATTTGGTTCTCTCCCATCCCAGAGTGCAGCTCGAGCACCACCAGTTCAGAGTTCCTCTATGCATGAGTCTTCTAGTGGCCATTCTAGTGCCAGGGGTTTCTATCAGTCCCCGCCTCCAGCTCCGGGGAGTTGTTTTGAGTGCGGAGAGTTTCAGCACATGTGGAGGGAGTGTCCCCGTCGTTCTGGTGGTTCTTCTCAGCAGAGGGGCCAGCCCTTGACTTCAGCTCCAGTTACTTCACCACCCGCCCAGGTATCCAGGGGTGGTAGTCAGTAAGCTAGATGTCTCCCTAGAAGGGGAGGTCGAGCAGGTGGAGGTCATGCCCGTATTTATGCGTTTCCATCCAGGCCAGATGCTATGGCCTCCATTGCAGTGATCGTAGGTATTGTCTCAGTCTGTCTCCGAGATGCTTTGGCTTTATTTGACCCTGGTTCTACATATTCCTTTGTTTCATCATATTTTACCCATTTTCTGGATATGTCCCGTGAGTCTTTAGTTACGTATGTTCATGTGTCGACTCCGGTGGGCGATACTATTGTTGTGGACCGTGTGTATCGATCGTGTGTGATATCTATTGGGGGTCTGGAGACCCGAGTGGACCTACTGTTACTCAGCATGGTCGATTTTGATGTGGTATTGGGCATGGATTGGTTATCTCCGTGACATGTTGTTCTTGATTGTCACGCTAAGACTGTGACATTAGCTATGCCAGGATGTCCGAGGGTTGAATGGAGAGGTTCTTCTAAGTATGTGCCTAGTAGGGTGATTTCCTACCTGAAGCCCCAGCGCATGGTTGAGAAGGGGTGTTTATCTTATCTGACTTTTGTGAGGGATATTAGTGGTGAGACTCCCGCTATTGATTTGGTTCCTGTGGTCATTGACTTTCCGAATGTGTTTCCTGCAGACCTACCAGGCATGACACCTGACAGAGACATTGATTTTGGTATTGACCTGGTGCCAGGCACTCAGCCTATTTCTATTCCACCTTATCGTATGGAACCAGCGGAGCTAAAGGAATTAAAGGAGCAGCTTCAGGAACTCCTAGATAAGGGGTTCATCCGGCCTAGTGTGTCACCTTGGGGTGCACCGATGTTTTTTGTAAGAAAAAGGATGGTTTTATGCGTATGTGTATTGATTATAGGCAGCTGAACAGGGTTACGGTGAAGAACTGGTATCTCTTGCCTCGTATAGATGACTTGTTTGATCAGTTGCAGAGTGCCAGGGTATTTTCCAAGATTGACTTGCGTTCTGACTATCATTAGTTGAAGATTAGGGGGCCAAACATTCCGAAGACTGCTTTCAGGTCATTATGAGTTCCTGGTTATGTCATTTGGGCTGACCAATTCCCCAACAGCCTTTATGCACTTGATGCACAGTGTATTCTGGCCTTATCTAGATTCTTTTATCATCGTGTTTATTGACGATATTTTGGTGTGTTCACAATCTCGGCAGGATCATAAGTAGCATTTGAGAGTTGTGCTTCAGACCCTGAGGGAGAAGAGATTGTATGAAAAAAATTTAAAGTGTGAGTTCTGGCTTGATTCAGTAGCGTTCTTGGGGCACGTGGTGTCCAGTGAGGGTATTCAGGTTGATTTGAAGAATATAGAGGTGGTGTAGAGCTGGCCTAGACCGTCATCAGCTACCGAGATTCGCAGTTTCCTTGGTTTGGCAGGGTACTATCGCCATTTCGTAGAGAGATTTTCATCTATTGCAGCACCGATGACCAGACTGACCTAGAAGGGTGCTCAGTTCAGGTGGACTAAAGAGTGTGAGGAGAGCTTTCAGAAGCTCCAGTCAGTTTTGACTACAACTCCGGTGTTAGTTTTGCCTACGGGTTCAGGTTCTTATACAGCTTACTGTGACGCCTCGAGAGTTGGCCTTGGAGCGGTTTTGATGCAGGATGGTAGGGTGATTGCCTACGCGTCCAGACAGTTGAAGGTGCACGAGAAGAATTATCTAGTGCACGATCTTGAGCTAGCAGCTATTATCCACACCTTGAAGATTGGGCTCCCACGGACTTCTAGGAGGTTTGATGCTATATGGGTTATTGTGGATCGACTGACCAATCTGCGCACTTCATTCTTGTGGTGCTACTTATTCTTCGGAGCGGTTAGCTGAGATTTACATCAAGGAGATTTTCTGATTGCATGGGGTTCCAGTTTCTATCATTTTTGACAGAGGTACTCAGTTCACATCTCAATTTTGGAGGGCCGTGCAGAGAAAGTTAGGTACTCAGGTCGAGTTGAGCACATCGATTCATCTTTAGACCGATGGGAAGTCGGAGCTTACTATTCAGATTTCGGAGGATATGTTGCGTGCTTGTGTCATTGATTTTGGGGGGTTTATGGGACTAGTTTCTGCCACTCGCGGAGTTTGCATATAATAATAGTTACCAGTCGAGTATCCAGATGGCTCCGTATGAGGCTTAATGGTAGGAGGTGCAAATCTCTGGTTGGTTGGTTTGAGCTGGGCGAGGCTAGGCTATTGGGCACAGACTTGGTTCAGGATGCGTTTGTTAAGGTAAAGTTTATTCAGGAATGGCTTCGCACGGTGCAGTCTATGCAGAAGAGTTATGCGGACCGGAAGGTCCGAGATGTGTCTTTCATGGTTGGGGAGAAGGTGCTGCTGAAGGTGTCACCCATGAAGGGTGTTATGAGGTTCGGGAAGAGGGGAAAGCTGAGTCCCCGGTTTATTGGGCCATTTGAGGTGCTTCAGAGGATTGGGGAGGTGACTTATAGATTTGCCTTGCCTCCCAGCTTATCGAGTATTCATCCAGTGTTCCATGTTTCGATGCTCGGTATGTATGTTGGTGACCTGTCTCATGTTTTGGACTTCAACACGGTTCAACTCGAGGGTGATATTTCATATGAGGTAGAACCAATGGCTATTTTGGGTCGTCAGGTCAGAAAGCTGAGGTCTAAGGATATAGCTTCAATGGAGAGGACAGCCGGTGGAGGATGCCACCTGGGAGACAGAGCGGGATATGCGGATTAGATATCCTCACTTATTCGAGAATCCAGGTATAATTCTAGACTCGTTCACGGACGAACGCTTGTTTAAAAGGGGGAGGATGTAACGACCCGACCAGTCGTTCCGTGAGATTAGCCACGTTTTCCCCGTTTCTGCTTTATCATATGTTTATTAGCCTATATATGTTGTGTTGTGTTGGTTGTTTCGGGTTCGGAGTGATCGTGGTGAGAACTGAGACACATAGTCTCTTAAATTAGTTAATAGTTGTAAAAGTCAATTGGGAGTTGACTTATTGGTAAACAACCTCGTAATGCGTATTTCATGGTTAGGATAGCTTCATTAGGTGATCTGGGACTTAGGAGTGTGTTCGGGATGACAACAACATCGTAATACACCAGATGACAACAACCTACACCCTTCATCAGCTTTAAACATTGATCCGTTAACCACCCGAAATCCACCTGAGGCCCTCGGGACCCCGTCCAATTATACGAACCTGTTCCAAAACATATGCGGACTTGATCGAGGCCTTAAATCACATCAAACAACATCAAAACCACGAACCGCACCCAATTTCAAACTTTATGAACTTAGAATTTTCCAACTTCTACATCCGATGCCGAAACATATCAAATCACGTCCGATTGACCTCAAATTTTGCACCCAAGTCATATTCAACATTACGGACCTGCTCCAACTTCCGAAATCGCATTCCGACCTTGATATCAAAACTTCCACTTCCGGTCGGATTTCTCAAAAACCTTCAAATTTCTATCTTTAGCCAAATGACTTCAAAATGACCTAAAATTTCACTTCTGATCGCGCTCCCAATTCCAGAATCACTGTACAAAGCTATTCCTGGACTCGGAATCCCAAACGGACATCAACAACACTGAAATGCATTTCAAGCCCAAATTTATGAAATTCTTCTAAAATGCTAACTTCCATAATATGCATCAAAACGCTCTCGGGTTGTCCAAAACCTGATCCGGACACATGCCCAAGTCTGAAATCACCATACGTTTTGCAGGAACCTTCAAATCCTGATTTGGAGGTCGTTTACTCAAAATTGCAATCCTAGTTGATTTCTCCAACTTAAGGCTTCTGAAATGAGAATTTTCTTTCCAAATCAATTCTAAACTTCCTGAAATTCAATTCCGACCACACCCACGGGTCATAATACCTGAAACGAAGCTGCTCACGACTTCAAACCGCTGAACGATGCGCTAGAGCTCAAAATGACCGGTCGGGTCATTACATTCTCCCCCACTTAAACCGACGTTCATCCTCAAACATGCTAAGAACTGCTCTGGAGTTAGCTGAACTCACTATTTAATATTTCGAGCACCTGCCCATGCTAGCACAACCCAGTTGAGTACATTAGCTTGATCACATCTGAAGATTTCTTCTTTTATTCATATAATAAGCTCAGAATTCATTCAAACACTTGAAATTTCTCTGCCATGCCTAGTTCCAATATATAACACCGAATCAATTACCACATGACATACCAGAACATGACTGCATATCTATGCTGAATCAGCACCATGCACCGCAAGATTCATCATCTAACCACAATGACGCTCCCTGAACCTTAATAGCCAAATTCCACAAATATGATGTTCCCAATGCACTTCATGATATATATACATAATTCCTACTATAATGCTGACAATACCACCACAACGGAGGAAATATGCAGAAATTCATACTCAACTGTAGAGTTAACAAATCCTTGAATACCTCATCTTGACTAGAATCATCACTTCATTATGAACCTGAATAATTGTATTTGTTCTTTAATATACACTTCACAAAACCTCATCGCACTGATCCCTGATCCGATAGTCCCGTCTCACCCAGTATGAAATGCTCAGACAACAAATCACCCCAAACATTGCCAATAGCCTCACATGATACCACATCGCACCAATAGACCATAACTCGAACATGATAATAAGAACGACTTAGGAAAGAACTATTCAACTCATGCAACAAATATGATTTCCTACCAGAAAATAGGAAGTAAAACACGAGAAAATAAATATAGGAACCTTACTCATCATCACACTATTGCGGCATGCAACCCGATCCGAATAACATACCCATGGAGACATGCCACCCGATCCACACATAAAATTTACATAAGAAGATATATATACTGAGCTGATTTGCTCACTATTACAAATTACTGAATATCAATCACAAGCACGCTAAGTGTATAATACCATCCTGAGCAGACTGATAAAGTCGTAGGCTACATAACTCAAGCACAACTGAGGTGCAATATATATATATATATATATATATATATATATATATATACACTCTGGATCTCAAGAGCTATCCTACTCACATAACATCCCCACTTCGCGGGACCTCAACACATAGGAAATTATCAAGTCGTTTCACAACTCATACGGCACAATCATAATCACATCTGAATTTGACGAAGACGGAACAACATCCGTTGTTCTAATACCTTTTCATGAAAGCCGCTCTATTGAAAGGAACATGCCTGGCTCATACGAAGCCCATAATCATATTTGAATCCATCCACAAACATTGAGCCACCTCGCTCGCACCAAACTAAGCTATTAGCTTTTACCCGGGTCCATATTAACCCACTTTCTCTCATAATACACGAGAACATCCATCATCACAAGGACAAACACCCCATAATCCATAATCAACTGAACTGAACGCCCCCCAGGTGTAAATTCTCTATTAAGAAATATTGCACTTCCTTATACTTGGTCTGAATCTTCAACCAATCGGGTGACTGTCACACTTATACAATCTTCCCGCGGTCATGCTTCCACGACCTTCCACACAAGGCAATAAGTCTGCCCATCAATACCACCGACAACACAAATGCTGCAAAGCAAAGAAACCATGATCAGGGTACAAAGCCCCTTTCATCGAATATCGATCTCAGGTGACACTGAAGATAACACCAGCTTACTCTGAACTTTCAAATCACTTTTCTTGCTCTTCCGAGATCATGACATCCTTATTACCACCAAACTGAAATCTCGATTCGTACTCCCAGTTACACACTGCTTGCCGCACCTAACCTGCCAATATGAGGTAGCGCAAGAATTCCATCATAACCTCTGAACCACCAATAGGGTTAACACTTCATCACATAGAAACCTCTTAATTTAATCAATTCAAGAATACCATCTCAACACACGAGTGAATTACCACTATCACCCAATCATGAAAATCCTTAAGTAGTAGTTTATACCACCATAACCCTTCCGGGATCTGCCTACACCTGACAGGCCATAGCACTCAAATGCTCCCACAAAAAATCTGATACGACGGCTGACAAGCCCCGTACACACCGGCACAAACCACATGCATAACTAAATCACATCAAAGGAACCGATCACTACAGAAAAGGTGCCATTTCAACTATGGCTAGTCAATATATCTTCTTTTAATCATCTTCAATTGCCTCAGGAATAATAGCAACTTCCTTTATCCCATAGAAAACTCAACCCTCACTCATCCCGAGTGACCTTGATTCACGAGACTATGCTGCCTAAATCCCGCAACCCATTTCATACCCTTCTGATAATCTTTCTACAATTCGGAGTTTATTCCTCTCACTCCTTCAATACTTCTTGCATGCTGAACCATATCATAGAACATCCCAACCATCCTCCTCTTTCTCAGAAATTACCCTGCAAAAGCTCGATTCTCGATCATATTGCTGCCTGAAATCCTTAAACGCTGCATTCTTAACTTTTGAACTCACTAGGACCGCTATTGAGAATCACCCACTCTGACTCACCCCGAATATAATTAACTCTGAGGCTCTCTCTAGCACAGTAACACCTTTTTCAATGAAACACGTGACTGAGTCACTATCCTTACAGCTCGCCTATGCCTTAAGCATAAATTCTGAATCTTCCAATGCCTAACCCTAGCCCGACAGGGCCAACTTTTGTACATATTCATCGAATCCCACGCACAATTACCATTTTACTCCTTTCCCTTAGCTGTAACAACTTGTCGATACGTCGATAATCCGCAACCCTATGATAACACAATCCTACAACTCAACTCCAGATGGTGGGACTCCCCCACTTATCCCGAAGCTACTCCTCGCACCACTCTAGACCCTGCTGAGATCCTTTCTCCTTTGATAACACGATCTATCTCAACCAATCCGTCCAACTCTTCCAGATCCTCTTGCTAGCACTCCCTAAATATTCAGATTATCTAGCATCATTCTCACATTCTGCCTCCTACCGACTAGCCACTAGAACCCCTCACAGAAACCTGCAAACCCCGCCATTTCTAACCTATTCATAAAAGACAACCCACATATGGAAATCACCCGCGGAAACCTCCCAACGACGCTAAAACGCACGCTCTCTGCGACTTCAATGCCCCATCCTATGCCCTGCTTCATTTACCAACTTTACTAGTCCGTCCGCTCCTCATGGACATCCATTAAATGTGCGGCAATATCTTCAAATTCCAAGCTATGTTGCGCTTCCCCCACTTTGCAACGGTTCGACTTCCGCTTCTTACACCTGGCCTCCTAAAAATGGAACCACCGCCCAGCTTCACTTCAGGACCATTCTCTGTAGCTCTTAAACTAGCAGATCACCACGACTTCAAGCTCTCTGAAGATCACCTTTCTATAGCTGCCTTCATTACCAACCCCTATCCAGTACTGAACCACCACACCTCACGATCTCTGCCAACCGCATTCTTCAATACTTCCTCTCAATACTCTGACCCCACGTAACCGAAGAACCCATAGCACCGAGAAATTAACACATTCCATTCGATACATGATGACGATGACATGTCACAGGTGCCTATCCCATGTCACTTGAAGACACTGAGTCTTACTACTTTATCAACCACAACCGGACCATTCATAACCCAAATGCCTTTTCTCTGCCGGCACTAGAATACTGAAATCTCGAAGTCACACTCTGAGAAGACCTCCCTTCAAACCATTCATCATCCCCAACATACGAACAAGCATTCTATCACCATATCGACATCACACGATAACCAATCACAAGCATCATCACTACCTAAGCATAGCCTTAAGGCTCCCAGAAACAAAGCTATTGAGCTGAAACAACATATTATCCTTTTTCAGGGCCATAAGAACATCCCCCACCAATTATACGTGGAAACATCTCGAATTACGTCTATAGCACTATTTAAATTCCTCAAACTCTTGATTCATAGAAATCGCTTTGCGACACGTAAGATTTAGTAGGAATGAACATAGGCATAAACCTCAAAGGAATCAACTCGCACGATGAGGAATCAATAAGGGAAGTACTCCTAACAACCCTGTAGCCTCTCGAAGATAAGTACAGATGTCTCTGTACCGATCCACAAGACTCTACTAGACTTGCTCATGACTCGTGAGACCTACGGGAACCTAGCACTCTGATACCATGTTGTCACAACCCACAATCCGTAAGGTCGTGATGGCACCGAACATCCATGTCAGGCAAGCCAACTCATTAATTAATTGAAACAACTTTTTGGTTTTAAAACATTTATGAAAAACATTTCTTTTCCCTTAATTACATATTAACCAAATAAAAGTATGTTAATTAAAAACAATGGTTTAAAGATTACACTTAAGAAATTATATCCCAACACATATCCCATAACCAGGTTTCACAAGTACATGAGCAATTTCTGAGAGTCTATACAATAATTGCAAGCCAGTCTCAAATACATTTGGACAAGGAAATTTAAAATGAAATAAATACAGTACGAAGGAGACTCTGTCAGCTGCGGATCGCCTCCGGATGATGCAGCTCGCCTAAGTCTCTGAATCCTCCACCTTGCTATGAAAGTACCTGTGCAATAAAATGCACATCAAGTGTAGCATGAGTACAAAAATAACGTGTACTCAGTAAGTCGCCCGCCTAACCTCAGAGAGTTAGTGACGAGAGGTCAAATTAGACACTTACTAAAGGTCAATTTAAAATATTTAGGTATGACATTAAGCATGATTTACGATAGGAAATTTATAGAAACATGATTTAAATATCTTTCAACTCCGTTAATGTTTAACACTTTATATCTTCGTCATATTAACAATTAATCAACATGGTGATTTAGTCAAATATTAATAAATTGACGGGAAGGAACAACTTCTTCCAAAATGTTTTTAATAACTTTAAATCTCTTTCATTTCAATTGATAATTTAATATTTTAGGCTAGTAATCAGGCAAAAATCATAGCAACTACGCAGCAAATATCATGCGCAAGGAATGCCGAGGGTCAAACAGCGCGGACCAACAGTAATAAATTGTGCACTATCGAAGGGTCGAACGACTCGAACCATAGATGCATCTATTTTCCCCACTCGCGAATCGATCATGCGACGCGGTTAACATAAAAATAATAAGGCTAGCCTGCTCACGAATCATGTCTGCGACTCAGGTGCTCATATGTACACATATCACATAATGCATCCTTATTTTATCAAGAACCGATTTTTCTCAGGAAAATGGTAAAAATCCTTTTTAAAAGATCATGAAATATAGTTTTTTTTAAATCTTTTTTTTGAAACTCATTTGTCAGCTTTAATGATACTCCATGATACAACCCTGTCCAGGTACACAAATATCCACAGAGGAATCAATTCTCTTCCTAGAAGATTAACAAAATGAACTGTAGTTTTCGTTTAGATATTGAATTACACTTTCGATTATATTAGCAGTTTAATATTACAGGCAGGATTACAGGTACACACATAAGTCATGCTAGTGGGTCCTAAGCTACCCGGACATGGCATAGTAGCATCTACGCACGGACTCACGTCACCTCGTGCGTACGTAGCCCCCGAAGATAATAGCATGTACTGAATTAATTAACCTAGGGGGACGATTCCCCCTCACAAAGTTAGAAAGGAGACTTACCTCGCTCCGAAATTTCAATACCGGCTTCCAAGCCCCTCCGATGACTCCAACAAACGCACAACGCTCTGAAACTACCACATAACGGCAAAGCAATGAAAATTCATCCTAATACTCACAACAAATTCAAATTATATACTTTTCCAACCCCTCTTAGAGAAATGACCAAAATGCCCACAGGCCCACGTGCCCGAAAATTCGAAATTCTCGAAGATACATTCTACCCATAGCCCTACTAGTTCAATCATGCAATTTACTCTACATTCCATACTCAAATTCGTGGCTAAATTCCAAATTTACTTTTTCTAGGTTTCTTCAAATTTCCTAAATTCCTACAAATTTCCATGCCTAATCCATGCATATAATCTTGTATTTATCTAACAAACGGAAGGAATTTACTTACCTTGATGCCTGATGAAAATCCCCCTTGAAATGCTCTCCAAAACTCGCCCATGACAAATGAAAAATGGGTGAGAAATGACAAAAACCCATCTTTTAAACATTCTGCCCAGGCCTCCCTTCGCATCTGCGGTCCAATAGCCACTCCTGCGGCTCCGCACCTGCGGAAATTCCATCGCAGGTGCGGCTCTGACTTAACCCAGCATTTCTCGCTTCTGTGGTCCATTCTTCGCACCTATGCTTCCGCAGATGCGACCCATCTTCCGCACCTGCGGCCTCTTCAGCTCCAGCCCAGAACTCGCACCTGCAGCACCCTTAGCCGCACTCGCGGCTCCGCACCTGCGGTTAAAGCCTCACAGGTGCGGTTACACCAGATGACAGCAACCTTCAACCTTCTTCAACTTCAAACATTGATCCGTTAACAACCCGGAATTCACCCGAGGCTCCTAGGACCCCGTCCAATTATACCTACCTATTCCAAAACATAATGCGTACTTGATCGACGCCTCAAATCACATCAAACAACGTGGAAACCACGAATCACACCCAATTTCCAACTTTATGAACTTAGAATTTTCCAATTTCTACATCTGATGTTGAAACCTATCAAATCACGTCAGATTGACCTTAAATTTTGCACACAAGTCATATTCAACATTACAGACCTGCTCCAACTTCCGGAATTGCATTCCAACCTTCATATCAAAACTTGCACTTCTGGTCGGATTTCTCAAAAACCTTAAAATTTCTATCTTTAGCCAAATGACTTCAAAATGACCTACGGACATCCAAATTCATTTCCGATCGTGCTCCCAATTCCAGAATCACCATACGGAGCTATTCCCAGACTCCGAATCCTAAAAGGACATCAACAACACTGAAATGCATTTCAAGCCCAAATTTATGAAATTCTTCTAAAATGCTAACTTCCATAATATGAATCGACACACTCCCGGTTATCCAAAACCCGATCCGGTCACACGCCCAAGTCCAAAATCATCTTACGAACCTGCAGTAACCTTCAAATCCTGATTTGGAGGTCGTTTACTCAAAACTCCAATCCTAGTTGATTTCTCCAACTTAAGGCTTCTGAAATGAGAATTTCCTTTCCAAATCAATTCTAAAATTCCTGAAATTCAATTCTGACCATGCCCACGGGTCATAATACCTGAAACGAAGCTGCTCACGACTTCAAACCGCTGAACGATGCGCTAGAGCTCAAAATGACCGGTCGGGTCGTTACAAATTAAGTATATTTTTCCTCCATTGTTGAACGAGTTTGGAGCTCTTTGAGAGGGTTTGAAGAGGAAATCAAAGGGAATCACTTGGAGGTAAGATTTTTGACTTCATAACTCGATTATATGTCATTTTATAATTAATTAAACCGGAAATTTGTTCAATTTAAACGCAAAATTGGGAAGGTTAGGTGCATGAGAATTGGAAGTTTCTTTTGATGATTTGAGTGGGCAATTTGGTCCAATTTTTGTGTTCTTGGTATGTATAGAATCGTGGGAGGATGAGGATTGTAGTGATGTAAATTTTATTGAATTCCGAGATGTGGGTCCGGGACTCGGGTTTGGCCAAATTTGAAGAATTGTGTCTAAATTGATAGTTTTCGATTGGTTTTTGTTACTTTAGCGTATATTGATGATGTTAATCTGGTTTTTGTTAGATTCGGAGCAATCGGGATCCTATTTGAGGGGAAAGAGCATCGCGGATTAGTATTGTGGCTCGGTAGAGGTAAGTAATGGCTATAAATCTTGTCCTGAGGGTATGAAACCCCAAACTTCGTATTCCTCGCTGTTTTTAGAATGGCACACATGTCGGATGACGAGTATGTGGCGTGCACTGATTTTTGGATTGGACTTGGTCCACTCTGCGGCAACTATTTTGTTGTGTACTCGTATGTGAATGGTGTTCTAAAATTATTGCTATATTTGGGCTATAAGCCATGTTTGAGGCCTCGTTCTGACTTGTTTAAACCCGTTGGGGGCTTTTAGCTTTTATTTTTACTGTTATTTTCCTCACTGTGTTGACTTATGATTTACACTCAATCATGTTATGTTTAACTGATTTCAAAACTCAGCCTTATTTACACTATTTTGAGATATAAAATGATGATGTGGGTCGAGTACCCCATTTTACTGATACGCCAGAGGGGCTTTTGAGAGTTTCTGACTGAGTGAGTCTGAGGGCCTGATTGTGAGGATATGATATGCCACGAGGTGGCTTGATATTAGCGCTTAGGATGAAGGAGCCCCTCCGGAGTCTGTACACACCCCTAGTGAGCGCATGTACCTACTGAGTGCGAGTGCCGAGTTCCAAGTGACAAGTTATTGGGAGGCATGAGTGACAATGAGGTTGCCCGAGGGGCTGATACTGAGTGGCTGTGAGGTATGCTGAGTGATTTTCTACCCGAGGGGCGATTTATGATTCATGTTTTTGCCTGAGGGGCTATTTATGACTTATTTCATTTTACACTAAATTCTTTAGGTATTTTTATTTCTAAAATTGTTGGAAAACACATTTTTCAAAGGATTTTACTGAAGTTGGCTTTTAAGGCATGTTGATTTCATATATATATATATATACACTATTGGAAAGAAAGGTTGTGCATATTGTGAACTGGTGATTTGATTTTATGTGTTTCTTACTGCTTAGACTTGATTTATTTTCATTACTACTGAGTTGGCATAATCACATTACTCCCTGCACCCCTGTGTGCAGACTGGTGCTGATACCGAGTGCTAGCCATATTTTTCGTGCGGAGCGGGAGTTCGGGATATAGAGGTAGTTGTTCACCGTCTGCAGCATCTCTGTTTTCCCTTCTTATGTTGTACCTAGTTATTCGTCCCGAGGTTTTGTATTATAATAGTATACTTTTGATATATTCCCTAGATTCTCATGACATGTTGACTCCGGGTCTTGGGGGTGGTTTAGACTGTTTAACTGTTTGTTTTGCCTAATGGATTCAGTAATTTTATATACGTTCATGAAATATTGAAAATGAGTTGGGCCCTTGGGAAGAAATTGTAAATATGTGATTGTTGGCTGACCTAGTTCCACGATAGGCGCCATCACGGTCGGTTTAGGATTTGGGGTCGTGACAGTAATAAACCTAACTTAGGTTGAAAGTAGTAATGAGCTGGAACAAAAGTCGGGGTCCAACTCCAATAGCTAACAATAGTTCATAACAAAACAATGCAAGTGGTAAAAGAAGTAACTCAAAGATAAAATGCTCAGCTTGTTCACAGTTTCAGAAAATAGGCTTGCTTTTCAAGTATATCAGTCAAAAACCAAAATCTCTTAGCGAAATCGCAAAAATATGAGTAAGTTTAAAAACTGTGAATCTTCCCAAATATTTTCAACAATAAATAAGATGTTTCAGTTTCAGATAGCATGAGGAAAGTACATCTATATGCCTACATGTAAATTTGCAGGTGATATCATGGGTGTCACCAACACCAGGTAGCGAAACGAAATGCATCTCTATGCATGTATCTCAAGTACGCATGTTAAAGCAATGTATCTCAGAGATGAATTCATTTACTCACACTCTCAGAGTACTCAATCTCACTGTCTCACACTTTGCCCTCATCATGCTCAATCACTCGCCACACTTAGTCACTCAGTACTGCATATGGCCAATCCAGCCCAAGGAAGATCCATCCCTCAATATAAATCAGTTGTGCTCACTGGGGTGTGTACAGACTCTGTAGGGTCTCCTTCAACCCTAGCACTATAATAAGTCATATTCAGGCATAAATCAGTATAACATGTTGCGACGTGCAGCCCGATCCCATAATATATAGCCATAAGGCTTGTTGCAGCGTGTAACCCCATTCACATATATAAAGCCATAAGGCTCGTTGTGGCGTGCAACCCGATTCACATATATGTATGTGTATCACTCACAGCTCGGCACTCAGGCCCCAACTCAGTCACTAATCTCTCTAGTATCACAGGCCCACAACGCTCATACTAAGCAGACCTAATCAATGATGCGAGATGCAACAATGTGAAATAAGACAGATTGAGATATGATATGAAATGACGTATGCGACTAAGTACATAACTACAATTAAGAAAATAACTCAACAACAAAGAACGAACACTATGGGCCCCAATAGTGTCTGCATATAGCCTAAACATGATTTTTAGCTTAATTTACGACTCAAGTGCCTCCAAGTGAATGGAAAGGAAAAAATAAAGGATAAATTCTACTCTTACCTTACAGAGATAGGCTATAAAAATATTAATATTAGTAGTAGTCTAATTTATGATTATGATGATTGTTATCTGAATAATAATAACACGGGGCTCCAAAAAATTTTAAATTGCAACTGCTTGATGAAAAAATGAAAATAAAGACCGCTTCTGGTTTCAACAACCTCTTGCGAGTCTTCTTTTCAATTATAATCGATGGAATCGACCATTTCCCTACATAAAGAATAATCGATTTGAACAGGCCGTAGGAAAGAAAATGTCACAATATTTTTTTCACACATGTAAATGTGATGGAAAACAAAGAATTTCTTTTACATACCCGCCAACTTTATCATCTTTTACATAGTGTACATAAAAATGTTCAGATAAGAAGGCTACACAGCTCTAGGGAAATGACTAAATCACATTTCACACGGTGCTTGCTTACACACACGTCTGCCACGACCCCAAATCCTAAACCGGCCATGATGGCGCCCATCGTGGAAGTAAGCTAGCCAATAACCACATGTTCAGAATTTCTTTTAAAATCCCAATCAAAATCCAGGCATTTCATAAATATACAGAGTTTCCAAATAAGTAGGCCAATAAACAGTGCCACTAACCCCAAAACCCGGAGCCAACAAGTCATGAGCATCTAGAAGAATAAGCCAAAATACTATCATAATACAAAACCTCCGAATGAAAACTAGATACAACAAGAAGGGAAAAAGCAGAGATGTTGCGGATGCTGAACAACTACCTCTATATCCCGCAAATCCGGCTCCGCACGGAATAACTAACTAATGCTCGATGTCTGAACCTGAATCTGCACACAGAGGTGCAGGGAGTAATATGAGTACGCCAACTCAGTAGTAATGAAAATAAATCAGGTCTAAGCGGCAAGGAAGCACATAAAATCAATGCCAGCAAATCATAAAATACACAGCCTTACTTTCTAATAGTATAACATAGATATATGAAATCGTCATGCCTTAAAACCAACCTTCAGAAAAACCCTTTGAAAATGCGTTATTTTCAACAACTTCAAGCGAAAGGTTTAGTACAAAAATAAAATGAATCATATAGAGGCCCCTCGAGAAAAACATATTTCATGAGCTCAGAGTGGAAGTAGTAAAATCATAAGTAGCCCCTGCGGCAAAATATGTATCATAATCAGCCCCTCGGGTATGCCTCACAGTCACTAAGAATCAACCCCTAGGGCATACCTCACCATCACTCGTAATAATTCCCTCAGCACCTCACAGTCACTCATGCCTCCCAATCACTCGCCACTCGCCACTCTGTGCGGTTACTGGGGGTGTGTACAGACTCTGGAGGAGATCCTTCAGCCCAAGCGCTAATATCACTCAGCACCTCACCATCACTCAACACCTCACATCAGGCCCTCGGCTTCACTCAACAGAACCACTCAAAGGCCCATTGGACGAATCAGTAAAACGGGGTACTCGACCCGAAACATCAGTTTAAATCTCAAAGTGGTGTAAATCATGCTAGTTTCGAAAACAGTAAGCACAATGCGACTGAGTGAAATCATCAATACATAGTGAGGTAAAACAGCAGTAAAAACCCCCCAAGGGGTCTAAACAGATCGGCATGAGGTCCCAAACACGATTTATAGCCCAAATATTTCACAATTATTTAGAACATAATTTACATGAGGTTTTGAGTAAATATGCAACTCATTAGTTGCCGTGGAGAGGACCAATTCCAATCCAAAAATCAGTACGCGCCACATACTCGTCATCTAACATGTGCGCCTTTCTAAAATCAGTGGGAAATATGCAGTGCGGGGTTCCTTACCCTCAGGACGATATTTATAACCATTACTTAACTCTACCGGGCCACAACACTACTCCTCAATGCTCTTGCCCCTCAAATTGGCTCCCCATTGCTCCGAATCTAGCCAAAACCAGTTTAACATCATCAATATATAACCAAGGAAAGCAACCCAATCGAAAACTATCAAATTACAGAAAAATCTCGAAATTCGGCCAAACTCGAGCCCCAGTCCCACATCTCGGAATTCGATTATTTTTAAGTTAGTAGAATCCTCGTCCTTCCACGATTCTATACATACCAAGAACACTAAAATTGGACCACAATTGCCCACTCAAATCCTCAAAAGAAGAATTAAACTCTCATGCACCCCTTTTTCCCCAATTTTGGTTTAATTCCAGCAATGTCTATGGTTTAATCACTTAGAAATCGACATAAGAACAATTTATGAAGTTAAGAAACTTACCTCCAAGTGTTTCCCTTCAATTCCCTCTTCAATCCTCTCAGAAGTGCTCCCAACTCGTCAACAATGGAGAAAAATATGAGCCAATTTCGCATAACAGACCTTTTAAACATTCTGCCCACCTAATATATTTTCTTCATTGCGATCGCAAATATTGGCATGCGATCGTGATTCACAGAACAACCAACCAATTCGATCACAGACCAATACACATGATCGCATAGAACAAATTCTCCACCCACACACGCGCCTCAAAATACCATACGCGATCGCAGAAATCCCCACGTGATTGCACTGCCTAACTTGACCAACCTACGCGATCGCAATCCTGACCACGCGATCGCGTAGAAAAAAATGCATGCCCCACTATTTTACCCTACACGATTGCAAAAATCCTCACGCGATCGCATAGAAGGAAACCAGAACCTCACACCAGCAGAAATCTACCTAATTATCAAGCCAAGAATTGGTCCGTTAATCACCCGAAACACACCCGAGGCCCTCGGGACCTCAACCAAACATACCAACATATCCCATAACATCATTCAAACTTAGTCGAGCCTTCGAAACACCAAAACAACGAAATAACACCAAAATCGCATCAAATTAAAGCTTATGGACTTTGAAACGTCCAAATTTCGCCAACAATGCCAAAACTAACCGAAACACCTCTGATTGACCTGAAATTTTGCAGGCATATCCAAAATGACATTACGAACCTGCTCCAACTTCCGGAATTCCATTCCGACCCTGATAGCCTATTTTCCACTGCCGACCGGAAATTACCAAAAACCAACATTCCCCAATTCAAGCCTAATTCTACACCGGATGCCATAAAAATATTCGGAACACACTACTAAGTCCCAAATCATCTAACAAAGCATCCGAGCCATAAAATATGCATTCCGGGATCGTTTACCAATAAGTCAACTCTCAGTTCACATTATCAACTATTAGGCTACTTTAAGAGACTAAATATCTCAATCTCACCATAACCACTCCGGACCCAAACCAACTGACCCAACACAATAGAAACAGGATAGAAATACATAACAAATGCATAAATGGGGGAAAGGGGGTGAACCTCTCGGAACGACCGGTCGGGTCGTCACACCGTCACCTAGCATGCGCGTCACCTCAGCATCTATCACATAACATGTATTCCAGGGTTTCGTACCCTCAACACCAAGTTTAGAAGTGTTACTTACATTGAACAAGCCAAATCCAATATCGAGCAAGCCAAACGATGCTCCAAAATGCCATCACATTTGTACCGATCTCCGAACGGCTCGAACTAGCTAAAATCAACTTAAATACATCAAATAAAGCCCAAGGAAACAATTTCAAATGATAAAGGTCGAATCCTTAATCAAAAATCAAAAAATCAACCAAGAAGTTAAAACCTGGGCCCGCACCTCAAAACCTGATGAAACTTACAAAATCTGACAACTCATTCAATTACGAGTCCAACCATACTAGTTTCACCTAAATTCGACTCAGAATCGATGTTCGAAACTCAAAATCTCAATATATGAATCTTTGGACAAAAACCCCTAATTTTCTCTTTAAAATTCATAATCCAATTACCAAAAATAAAAATAGATTCATGAAGTATAACCAAAACTAAGTAAAGAACACTTAACCAAATTCATATGGTGAAAATTGCCTCAAAATTGTCCAAAACCGAGCTCCCCGACTCAAAATATGACCAAATGAACAAATCCTCGATATTAAATATTTTTTACCCATCTGTTCAACCTCGTTTAATGTGCCAAACAACTTCAAAACTCGCTTTTGATACCTCCAATGGATTCCTTGTAAAATTTAAGTCAAAATAAGCTTTTGAATCACCCAATTTGGCCTTAAAATGAGGGAGATATGATGTTTTGAAGTTTTAAATGAAGTCTGGAAATTTAAGGAACAAAAAATGACATTTTTGCAATTATTTTACACCAGAAAATCAGCAACGAAATTTTTTTCATTTTAGCACCCAACAATCATTCGGAACTTCCCAGATACAAATCATATATGCGTTCCAATCATAAAACATGCTACAAACCTGCTCACGCTCTCAAAATACCAAAAAGAGGTCATCTTGACCCAATATTGACCATGGTCAAACTCCAAATCTTTAACTAGTTTCTCAACCAATGTACAAAATACACCCGAGCCCCTCGGAACCCCATTCAATCATACCAACAAGTCTTAAAACACGATACAAACTTATTCGAAGTTTAAAATCACATCAAAACATAAAAATCTCAAATCGTACCTCAAATCATACTTAATGAACTTTGAATATTTTAACTTCCAAAACTCATGTTGAACCTTATCAAATTAACTCGAATGAACTATAACTTTGCACACAAATCCCAAATGATATAAGAATCTATTCCAATTCCAAGAATCACAATCCGAATATGATATCCTCAAAGTCAACTCTCGGTCAAACTTATGAATTTTACAAACCTTCAAATTCCCACTCTCGGCAATTTGTGTCGAAACCTTCTACAAGCATCAAAATGAAAATCGGGGCATATGCCCGAGTCAAAAATCACTATACATACCTAACGGCACCATCAAAACTCTAATTCGAGATCAAATACTAAAATGTCCAACTTGGTCAACTCTTCCAACTTAAAGCTTAAACCATGGAATTCATTCTTCCAAATCGATTATAAATAACCTGAAAACCAAAACCAACAATTCACACAAGTCATAATACATAATATGATATCGTTGAAGACGTCAGATGGATGAACACAATGCAAATACTTAAAACAACCGGTCAGGTCATTACACAGCACTCTCACAGTGCCTGGCACAATATCCTGAATCATACTCGCAACACTCTCATGGTGTATGGCACACACTCACACACTAATCACTGTGTGGGTGACTAGAATAATCCCTCTTGAATCATATATTGTGTTTTTGTACTCACAGGTTATTACCTGACTCTGGAGGGTCATATCCTAGCCCAAGCGTTGATCGGGTCAAAGTCAACGATCAATATTACTTATCCCAATTTGGAGCCTTGACAAAAGATTCACCTCACACTCAATATCAACATGGATCTATTGCCCAAGTTCACTTTTAAATCCACTCAATATGGCTTTATGGCTTAAAATCAATCATCAATCTCCTCAAGTGTCTATATGCCAACATCTCACGGTATCATAATCAATATATTGCACAAAATATACTAACATTCAACAACTCAACTCAAATATGTATCACACAAAAAGACACTAACAACATATGAGATAACACATAGAAAGTGTAGAGAGATAGAGATATAACACGCGGATATAATGTTATTACCAAAAAATATGACTACCGCCAAGGCCAAAAGCTCAACGTACCTAAAATAGTCATGTCATTTCTCAATAGATAAGCAAATATCCTAGAATGATTTATATCATGAATAATAGCTCACGTAGTCATACAAGTGGAGAAAACACAATATCATATAGGCATGATAGCATAACAAGGCATATAATAGCCTAAGGCCTACCCGGACCATGAATAACTACAGTGCACGCATATACGCTTGTCACCTCACATATATGTCACCCCAACATATAACAAGTATGATATCCAATGGGGGAAATATTTTCCATCCAATCCTAGGCAATATACTTACCTCACCCAGGCTTGTCTTTAATCTCAAATCACATCAAAATGTCGCTCTAGCCTTCCAATCACGCAATTCTAAGCAAAATACTATCCAAGGATGTAATAACCCAACCAGTCATTTTGGGTTCTAGCATTTTTTTTCTTTAATTTGAGATTTTTAGTGGCTTCAAATGGTGTATTATGACTTGTGTGCATGGTTGGTTTTGATTTTTGAGTGGTTCGGAATAGATTTGATAGAGTGATTCTCGATTTGGAAGTCTTAAGTTGGAAGAATTGACCATGGTTTGAATTTAGAGTAAATAACCTCAAAATTGGAATTTTTTTATTTCAGTAGGCTTTTATGGTGATTTTTGACATGGGTGAATGTTCGGATTTGAATTTAGATGTTCCTAGAAGTATTTGGCTTTATTTGTCAAAAGTTGGCAATTTGAATAATTGAAGAGTTCACAGGTTTATCGGGAGTTGACTTTGGTGTTATCGGATTATTATTGTCGTCTTGAGGCCTTGAATAGGTTCTTGATTTATTGGAACTTGTGTGCAAACATTGCTTGTGATCTGGAATGTTTAGGTGTGATTCGGACGCGTTCGGTGTAGGTTGAAGGTTTGAAGGAGAGAGAATAATTTTGATATTCGATTCTTTGTTTTGATGTTACTTCTGGTGTTTTAAGACTTTGGATAGGTTTGTATATTGTATATGGACTTGTTGGTATAATTTGACAGGGTCTCGAGGGGCTCGGGTGAGTTTCAGGGTGGTTTCAGATCATTTCAAATGATGTTTGCATAGTTGGTATTTTGATATCTCTGATGTTCTTCGTGATCGTGAGCTATAGCCATGCTCACATAGTGTCTTTTGGGATATGTGGGAGTTATATTTCATATTCGCATGGCCAGTCACGCTTTTGCAAGGTGTGGGCTGAAGGTCTCTACATTCGCGAACGACTACACGCGTTCGCTTAGAGGAAAAGTTTGGGCGATGGAGCTTTCTTCATTGCCATCGCATGGAAGTGTCTGTATTCACGTACAATGGGCAGCTTGATCATTGTGTTCGCGACTGAAGTGGCATGTTCACGTAGAAGGGCAATTGGCAGGTTGTATTTTGTGCTTCGCGATCGTGTGACCCCTATGCGATCACGAAGGGTACCCCTGGGCAGACTTTTAAGTTGTGTATCATGGGTATTCATGCTCGGAGTAAATTCAAGATTACTCTGTGCCTTATTTAGTTGTGTTTTCTACTTGATTCTATGTGTTATTCAACGGATTGACTATACGAGCACGATAAACCATTCTTGAGCTAATGTGAGGCTAATAGGACCTCATTAAGCATAATGAACTATTCTTGGGGTTATTGTTACACTTCCTTAGACGTAGTCACACATATATTGTGAACATACACCCATACTTGTTTTTCTTATTTTATGCCTTTAATTAAGGTAAGACTACTTGAATTCCTTACCTGTGTTATAGACTACGAAAGAGATTTTGATTCTTATTTGGGAAGTGATGATCATTTGGGTGACGTACTACGTGTTGGGTCCATGGTCATACGTGTATATAGGCATACATCCTACCTAGGGATCATCTCTTGTACACATGCATACATCCATGTATTATTATTTCTCAGTCCATGTGTATCCTTTATGATTATCTTTCATTCATATTCATACATCACTGCATACTTGTCACGACCCAAATCGATGGGCCGCGATGGGCACCCGGTACTTTACTCAACCGAGTACCAATGTACGTATCTTTCGTATCATAGGAAGATGAACAAGAAAGTTTGTCATGAGATAACTAGAATAAAGATGAGAGAATACTCGATATAGAACGACGCAACTTGATATAGAAACTTATACACGCGCCGTACAGGCCTATAAGGCCACCATGATCATTTGTAAACTCAAAACATAGGCCGATAAGGACGTACAAGTATCCGTATACATGACATCTGTCTACAAGCCTCTAAGAGTACATAAGTATCATAAAGGTCGGTACTGGGCCCCGTGTACCAATCAATACATGTCCTAATTATACCGATAAAATAAGCAACTCCGGAGAAAACAGAGTGCACCAACACCTTCCGCTGAGCTGATGGACTACTTGGAGGACTCTTGACCTGTCTATCGAGACCTATGGGCATGAAACACAGCGTCTCTAAGAAAAAGGGATGTCAGTATGAATAATGTGTCGAGTATGTAAGAAATGAAAATCAGTAAACAATAGACATAAGGGAAACATAGAGTAAAAGACTCAACATGTAAGTCTTAATAAGTCTGTGAATCATTAATATTTATAATGCCATCTATATGCGTATAAATGTCATACCATGCATAGGTATATGCCTACATAACATCATCAAGCCTCTAAGGACATCCCATCATATCATCTCGGCCACTATGGGCAAAATCATCAACGTATACCAGCTGATCAGGTGGTGGTGAGTATATAATGTTGTAACCTTTTTCCACATCCCATATATAAATATACGCGTATATAATACCATCCAGTTATAGGTCAATGTAAATGAATGCAATACATGAGAATTACGTCAACAAAATTTCTTGAAATGTCATAAGCGCATTATGCCTTTGATTAATATCATGAAATAAACTTTATCAACTTACGTATTTTCTGAGACCCATGAACAAATGATAGAATAATAGGGCACATGGGGAATTAAGAACATAGGCACCTCTAGTATTTCTATGAATAGAGTCATTTACGAAAGTGTGAAGACCCAAAGGGTCATCACCTATTTTATTACCCATTCCGTACTTCTAAAACCTTGAAAACCTCATTTGTAGCTGCCTCAATTTGCGTCCACAGTCCGGGCGCGTAGCCGGACAGCTTAAATATGAAATTCTGTAAAAAAATGCTATCCCGAAGGGTCCATAAGAAAATATGGGACTTGGGCGTATGCCCGAAATCAAATTCTGAGGTCCCAAGCCCGAGAAATGAATTTTTGAGTAAAATGGTTTTTCTGAAATTTATAAAGAAAAGTAAACTGAAAATTGGTTAGAATGTGTTGGTATCGGGCCCGTATTTTGGTTCCGGTGCCCGGTACAGGTCTTACATGTGATTTAAGATATTTCTGTGAAGTTTGGTTGAAATTGGACGTCAGTTGATGTGTTTCGGACTTAAAACTCAAAATTTGAAAGTTTATAAGGTTTGAAAAAAAAACTAGTGATTTGAGGTTTGATTCATTGTTTTTGATGTTATTTTGGCGATTTGATCGGGCGGGCAAGTTCTTAGGATGTTGTGCGAGTTATGTGTGAAATTTAGTATCATTCCGAGTTGTATAGGTCAGTTCGGCACGTTGTTAGCAAGTCTAGAAAACTTAAAATTCCTAAGTTTGGTTCTTGAGGTTTGGGGGTGTGATTTGAGTTTTAGCATTGTTTTGGGTGTTCCAAAGGCTCGAGCGAGTCCGAGTTATGATTTGGGAGTGTTGGTATAGTTGGACTAGGGCTCGGGTGGGCCCATGTGCCTTCCGGGCACCTAACAGGGCTAAAAACCAACAAACATAGTTGTTGGTGTACCTGCTCTGGTGTGACCGCAGGTGCGGTTGCCCAGCATCGCAGGTGCGGGACCACTCCTGCGGTCCCCAGCATCGCAGATGAGATCACCCAAGGGCCTCGACAATCACCGCAGGTGCGGTCTCCACTCCGCAGATGCAGGCCCAGGCTCCCTAGCACATTTTTGCAAGTGCGAGATTTTTCTCGCAGGTGCGAGACCGCAGGTGCGGTCCCCAGAGCCGCAGGTACGGAATCACTGTTCAGGCAGTGTGTTTTATATACGGGTTTTAAACCCATTTTTCTCATTTCCTTCTTCTTCCTTGGACAATTTTCCTCCATTTTTAAGGACTAACAACCTGGTCTTCTATGATAAGTGAACTCTACTCAGAAATTAG
Source organism: Nicotiana paniculata (assembly GCA_005239505.1). NCBI lineage: Eukaryota > Viridiplantae > Streptophyta > Magnoliopsida > Solanales > Solanaceae > Nicotiana > Nicotiana paniculata. The sequence continues at coordinate 65,368 of MDKI01219726.1, read as the reverse complement.
CTTCATGCATGGATTCTAGCTTAATTAATTACCTAAATTAGTGCAAAAATTCAAGAATTTGAGTAGTAATCTAGAACTTGTGATCATTTGAGAATTTTCTGTGAATTGGCCATGAAATGAAGTAAGAATCTTATATTAATGATCCTTAGGCTTTGGGTGAGTGTTCCTTTCGAGAATTATAAGAATCCGAGCGAGAGGGCCCGGGGTCGAATTTTGGTATTTTTGGAAGAATGCTAGGAAATGGATAATTAGGCTATGTAATTGAATCATTGAATCCTTATTGATATACTTGAGTTGATTATGTCTAGATAATACCATTCCGGAGTTTAATTCTAAAGGAAAGGCAGTGTTAGAGGGTTGATTGCTATACTTTGGACCCGAGGTAAGTGTTTGGTCTAACCTTAGCTTGAGGGAATAGGAGTTGAGTATTATTTGCTACCTGCTAATTGTCAAATACGATGTATAGGCATAGTGACGAGTATTTAATTGATGATTTCTATATGTTGTGAAGGGAATTGTAATCATTAAACTCCTTTGGAGCATTGGCTCAAATTGTAACACGAATGCTGAAGATATACGAGATAATTGAATCCTTTGGAGCATTGGCTCAAATTGTACATGAATGAGGAAGATATATGAGATAATTGATTCTTTTGGAGCATTGGCTCAAGTAATAGAGTAAATTATGAAATGAAAGTGAAAGAAAGAGAAAGAGTTACTAAAATATACCCTTGCTGGGTCATTGTTGCTTTTAGTGATTATCTCCCTTGCTGGGATGTTGATATTTCTGTTATTGTTCTCTTGCCGGGATTACTATTTCTATTATGTTTACTCTCTTGCCCTTTTTTGTGATTGCTGTTTGGGTGAGGAAGAGTGCTAAAGCACGAAGGGTGATGCCGTGCATTATTTGATATTTTGAGGAAAGAGTGTAAGCACGAAGGGTGATGCCGTGCCGTACGATGTACCATTCCGTACCGATATTCATTGATTATGCTGTGAGAAAAGAGAGTAAAAGCACGAAGGGTGATGTCGTGCCATGATTTACATTGATTGCATTATACATTGCATAGTGAGGACGAGAGTAAAAGCACGAAGGGTGATGCCGTGCCATTATTTACATTGATTATATTATACATTGCATAGTGAGGACGAGAGTAAAAGCACGAAGGGTGATGCCGTGCCATTATTTACATTGATTATATTATACATTGCATAGTGAGGACGAGAGTAAAGGCACGAAGGGTGATGTCTTTCCATGATTTACATTGATTACATTATACATTGCATAGTAAGGACGAGAGTAAAAGCACGAAGGGTGATGCCGTGAAAGTTTGTGATTTTTGGTCCTTATTGATATTCTGGCTTTGTTGTTCTTTTCCTTATTTAAGATTTCTTATATGAAACTGTTATCCCCCCACAGCATGTTCCCCTACCTTTACTAATTGTTTTCTCCCTTTATTTCTTATTCGTTTTATATATGTATATATTTATTTGAATTGCCCAGGTTTATTTGGTAGTCTGGTTCTAGCCTCGTCACTACTTCGCCGAGGTTAGGCTAGGCACCTACCAGTACAAGGGGTCGGTTGTACTGATGCTACACCTGCACTTCTTTATGTTGTGCAGATTTTGCAGCCGGACCCGTAGGACATCATTAGTGGGAGTGTCTTCCAGCTTATCCTAGAGGCTTCAAGGTATACCCGCTGGCGTTCGTGGGCCTTGGCGTCTCTCCAATCCCTATGCCTTTGTATCTGTCTTGTTTTTCCTCTAGTTTCAGAGACAGTCATGTATTTCTTTCCAAACTTGTATTTAGCACTCTTGTAGACGGTTCGTGAGTTTGTGACTCCAGGTTTTGGGAAAATCATTTTATTATGTTTTCTTTACTTAGCTTAAAACCGTATTTATTTCCACTGTTAAATTGTGAACCGTTTTAGCTTATTCTATTAAATTGAAGTTTTTATGCTAGTTTAACTATACACGCCGGCGGGTTCAACGTTAGGCGCCATCACGGCCCGATGGTGGGAATTCGGGGCGTGACAAGTTGGTATCAGAGCACTAGGTTACTTAGGTCTCACAACTCACGGACAACTTGGTAGAGTCTAAGGGATTGGTACGGAGACGTCTGTACTTATCCCCCAGAGGCTGCAAAGTTAGGATGACTCCATGTTTCTTTTCATCTCTGTCGTGCAATATGAATTCTGAGTAATGATTAAGTTTCTATTTTATTCTCTCGCAGATGGAGAGGACGCATGCTTCTCTTGGTTCCTCTCAGCAGCCCGACACTCCTGCTACAGCTCCTACGAGGGGTCGAGGTCGAGGACGAGGTCATGCTAGAAGCCGAGGCCGGGCTCAGCCTAGAGCAGCAGCCCCAGTGAAGGACCCTCAGGTCGAGTCTGACGAGGAGGTCCCACTTCTAACAGTCCCAGATGGACCAGCTCAGGTCCCAGAGGGGTTCATAGCTACCCCAGTGCTTCAAGACGCTATTGTCCGTCTAGTCGGACTCATGGAGAGTGTAGCACAGGCGGGTCTCCTTCCTACTGCACCAGCCGTCTCTCAGGCTGGGGGAGGTTCCCAGACTCTTGCCACCCGCGTGCCAGAGCAGCCAGCTCCACAGTTTCACACTTCGGCACCTCAGCCAGCCGGAGTAGCTCAGCCGGGTATTGCAGCACCGGTAGCAGAGTGAGAAGCTATGTCAGCAGATGCTTTATGGAGACTGGACAGGTTCACTAAGTTATTGACTGCTACTTTCACTGGTTCACCATCGGAGGACCCCCAGGATTATCTGGACAGCTTCATGAGGTTCTTCGGAACATGGGCATAGTGGAGTCCAACGGGTTTGACTTTGCTACTTTTCGATTATCGGGCGCAGCCAAGAGTTGGTGGAGAGACTATTGCTTAGCCAGACCAGCTGGATCTACACCTTTCACTTGGACTCATTCCTCAGAGGTATATTTGGGGAAGTTCCTTCCCATTACTCAGAGAGAGGACCTTCGGAGGCAGTTTGAGCGTCTCCAGCAGGGATCCATGTCAATCACTCAGTACGAGACCAGGTTTATCGCTCTAGCCCGACATGCTCTTATGATACTTCCGAATGATCGGGAGAGATTTCGGAGATTTATTGAGGGATTGGCCCGGCCTATCAGACTCCAGATGGCTAGAGAGTCAGGTACAGATATATCGTTCCAGGATGCGGCCAATGTGTCCAGGAGGATTGAGATAATTATGTCACAGGGTGGCGGTCAGGGGGCTGACAAGAGGCCCCGTCATTTCGTTCGTTTTAGTGAGCCACATATGGGGGCAGGGATTCTTTAGGTAGAGCTCATCCTCCAAGACCTTTTCAGTCATCTCTCCAGGTTTCCCATGGTACTTCAGGTGGTCGTGGTTATCAGATGTACTATTCTAATCAACAGCCTTACAGTGCGTCACCAGCTCCCATCAGTGCACCGCCGCATCAGAGTTTACGGGGTGGTCATTCAGGCCGATAGGGTCAGATTCAGTTCCCTCAGCAGCCGAGGTCTTGTTACACTTGTGGTGATCCAGGTCACCTTGCCAGATTTTGCCCTCGAGCATTAGGTAGTTCACAACATCAGGGTTCTCGTGCCATGGTACAAGCACCAGGTGTTCCACAGCATGCCCAGCCAGCTAGAGGTGGGGGTAGAGGTGCTAGAGGTATAGGTAGAGGACATAGAGGTGGAGCTCAGGCTGCCAGAGGTGGGGGCCAGCCAGCAGTCGGCCGTCCAAGAGATGTAGTTCAGGGTGGTGGGGCCCAGCCCTGATGTTATGCTCTTTCAGCTAGGCTGGAGGCTGAGTCTTCAGATGCAGTCATTACAGGTACTATTGGGGTCTGTGACAGAGATGCTTTAGTGCTATTTGATCTAGGGTCTACGTATTCGTATGTGTCCTCTTATTTTGCACCGTACCTGGTCATGCCTATTGATCCACTGAGTGTTCCTGTTTATGTATCTACACCGGTGGGTGATTCTATCGTGGTGGATCGAGTCCATCGTTCTTGTGATGTGGTGATTGGGGGTCTTGAGACCCAAGTTGATTTGTTGATTTTAGGTATGGTCGACTTTGATGTTATATTGGGGATGTACTGGTTATCCCTATATCATGCTATCTTGGATTGCCATGCCAAGACGGTGACCTTAGACTTACCGGATTTGCCCTGTTTGGAGTGGAAAGGAACTCCTGGTCGTTCTACCCGCAGTGTTATTTCGTACGTGAAGGCTCAACGTATGCTCGAGAAGGGGTGTTTGGCTTATTTGGCTTATGTGCACGACTCCAGTGTTGAGGTTCCCTCTATTGATTTGGTACCCGTGGTTCGTGAGTTTCCTGAGGTCTTCCCTTCAGCCCTGCCAGGGATGCCACCCGACAGGGACATTAATTTCTGCATTGATCTGGCTTCGGGCACCCAGCCCATTTCTATTCCGTCATATCGCATGGCCCCGCCAGAGTTGAAAGAGTTGAAGGAACAATTGCAGGATTTGCTTGGGAAGGGTTTCATCAGACCCAGCGTTTCTCCTTGGGGTGCTCCAATATTGTTTGTGAAGAAAAAAGATGGTTCGATGAGGATGTGCATTGATTACCGGCAATTGAACAAGGTTACAATCAAGAATAAGTATCCACTGCCGAGGATTGATGATTTGTTCGATCAGCTTCAGGGTGCCAGGGTATTTTCAAAGATAGACTTGAGATCTGGCTACCATCAGTAGAGATTAGGGCATCCGATGTTCCTAAGACAGCTTTCCGCACTCGGTACGGGCATTACGAGTTTTTGGTCATGTCGTTTGGGTTGATAAATTCCCCAGTAGCCTTTCTAGACTTGATGAACCGAGTGTTCAGGCCTTATTTGGACTCATTCGTGATAGTCTTCATTGATGATATATTGATATACTCCCGCAGTCAGGAGGAGCACGAGCAGCATCTCAGAGTGGTTCTTCAGACTCTGAAGGAGAGTCAGCTATATGCAAAGTTTTCGAAGTGTGAGTTCTTGTTGAGTTCAGTTTCATTCCTGGGTCATGTCGTATAAGTAGAGGGTATTCAGGTTGACCCGAAGAAGATTGAGGCAGTCAAGAACTGGCCTAGACCAGCATCAGCTACAGAGATTCGGAGTTTCATGGGACTGGCAGGCTACTATCGTCGGTTCGTGGAGGGGTTCTCATCTATTCAAGCCCCGATGACCAGGTTGACCTAGAAGGGTGCCAGTTCAGATGGTCGGACGAGTGTGAGGCGAGCTTTCAGAGGCTCAATAAAGCTCTGACTACGGCACCCGTATTGGTTTTACCCACAGGTTCAGGGCCTTATACAGTCTATTGCGATGCTTCCCTTATTGGGCTTGGTGCAGTGTTGATGCAGGATGGCAAGTTCATTGCTTATGCTTTGAGGCAGTTGAATATTCATGAGAAGAACTATCCAGTGCATGAATTGGAGTTGCCAGTCATTCTCCACGCATTGAAGATTTGGAGGCACTATCTTTATGGCGTGGCGTGTGAGGTGTTCACGGATCATAAGAGTCTTCAGTACTTGTTCAAGAAAAAGAAGTTGAATTTGAGGCAGATAAGGTGGTTGGAGTTGTTGAAGGATTATGATATTACCATCTTATATCACCCGGGAAAGGCCAATGTGGTGGTCGATGCCTTGAGTAGGAAGTCAGCTAGCATGTTCAGTCTTGCTTTTATTCCGGTCAGTCAGAGGCCGCTTGCTTTGGATGTTCAGGATTTGGCCAATCGATTTGTTAGATTGGATATTTCTGAGCCTAGTCGAGTTTTGGCTTGTACGGTTGCTCGTTCTTCATTATTTGAACATATCCGTTATCGGCAATTTGATGATCCCCATTTGTGTGTCCTTAGAGACACGGTGCAGCGCGGAGGCGCCAAGCAGGTGACCTCAGATGATGATGGTGTCTTGAGATTGCAGGGGCGAGTTTGTGTGCCCAATGTTGATGGGATTCGAGAGTTGATTTTAGAGGAGGCCCATAGTTCCCGGTAATCTATTCATCCCGGTGCCGCGAAGAAGTATTAGGATCTGCGGCAACATTATTGGTGGCGTAGAATGAATAAGGATATTATGGCATATGTGGCGCGATGTTTGAATTGTCAACAGGTTAAGTATGAGCATCAGAGGCCTGGTGGTTTATTTCAGAGGATTGAGCTTCCCGAGTGGAAGTGGGAGAGGATCCACTATGGACTTCGTTACTGGACTCCCGTTGACCCTGAAGAAGTTTGATGCAGTTTGGGTCATTATTGATAGGCTGACCAAGTCAGTGCATTTCATTCCTGTGGCAGTTTCCTATTCATCTGAGAGGTTAGCTGAGATCTATATCCGGGAGATTGTTCGCCTTCATGGTGTGCCGGTATCTATCATTTCGGACCGGGGCGCACAGTTTACCTCGCGTTTTTGGAGAGCAGTTCAGCGAGAGTTAGGTACCTAGGTAGAGTTGAGCACAGGTCATCCTCAGACGGATGGACAGTCCGAGCGGACTATTCAGATATTGGAGCATATGCTCCGAGCTTGTGTTATTGACTTTGGAGGATCATCATATCAGTTCTTGCCTTTAGCAGAGTTCTAAAACAACAGCTACCAGTCGAGTATCCAGATGGCTCCTTATGAATCTTTATATAGTAGGCAGTGTCGATCTCCGGTTGGGTGGTTTGATCCGGGAGAGGCTCGGTTGTTGGGTACAGATTTGGTTCAGGAGGCCTTGGACAAGGTTAGGATCATTCAGGATAGGCTTCGTACAGCTCAGTCCAGGCAAAAGAGTTATGCAGATCGCAAGGTTCGAGATGTGTCTTTCATGGTTGGTGAGCGAGTATTGCTCCGAGTGTCGCCTATGAAGGGCGTGATGTTATTTGGGAAGAAGGGCAAGCTTAGCCCTAGGTTCATTAGTCCGTTTGAGATTCTTGATCGAGTGAGAGAGGTGGCTTATAGACTTGCATTGCCACCTAGCTTATCATCCGTACATCCAGCTTTTCATGTGCCCATGCTTCGGAAGTATCACGGCGATCCAACCCACATGTTAGATTTCAGCATTGTCCAGTTGGACAAGGACTTATCTTATGACGATGAGCCGGTAGCTATTCTAGACCGGCAGATTCGTCAGTTGAGATCCAAGAGTTTCCCTTCTGTTCGTGTTCACTGGAGAGGTCAACCTCCTGAGGAATCAACCTGGGAGTCCGAGTCCGATATGCAGAGTCGTTACCCTCATTTATTCCCTGACTCACGTACTTCCCTCTTCTGTCCGTTCAAGGACGAACAGTTGTTTTAGAGGTGGAGAATGTGACGATCCAAAGGGTCATCACCTATTTTATTACCGATTCTGTACTTCTGAGGCCTTGACAACCTCATCTGTAGTTGCCTCAATTTGCGTGCACAGTCCGGGCGCGTAGCCGGACATTTTAAATATGAAATTCTGTGAAAAATGTTAAGATTTGATATTAAAATGAGTAAATTTGACTCTGGTCAACATTTTGGGTAAATAGACCCGAACCCGTTATTTGACGGTCCCGGAGGGTCCGTAGGAAAATATGGGACTTAGACGTATGCTCGGAATCAAATTCCAATGTCCCAAGCCCGAGAAGTGATTTTTTGAGTAAAATTGTTTTTCTGAAATTTATAAAGAAAAGTAAACTGAAAATTGGTTAGTGTGTTGGTATCGGGCCCATATTTTGGTCCCGATGCCTGGACAGGTCTTATATGTGGTTTAAGATATTTCTGTGAAGTTTTGTTGAAATTGGACGTCGGTTGACGTGTTTTGGACTTAAAACTCAAAATTTGAAAGTTTATGAGGTTTGAATAAAAACTAGTGATTTGAGGTTTGGTTCGTTGGTTTTGATGTTATTTTGGCAATTTGATCGCGCAGACAAGTTCGTAGGATGTTGTGCGAGTTATCTGTGAAATTTGGTATCATTCCGAGTTGTATAGGTCAGTTCGGCACGTTGTTAGCGAAGTCTAGAAAACTTAAAATTCCTATGTTTGGTTCTTGAGGTTTGGGGGTGTGATTTCGAGTTTTAGCGTTGTTTTGGGTGTTCCGAAGGCTCGAGCGAGTCCGAAATATGATTTGGGAGTCGTTGGTATATTTGGACTAGGGCTCGGATGGGCCCAGGTGCCTTCCGAGCACCTAACGGGGATAAAAACCAACAAACATAGTTGCTGGTGCACCTGCTCTGGTATGACCGCAGGTGCGGTTGCCCAGCATCGCAGGTGCGATCACCCAAGGGCCTGGCCAATCACCGCAAGTACGGTCTCCACTCCGCAGGTGTGGGCCCAGGCTCCCTAGCCCATTTACGCAGGTGCGAGATTTTTCTCGCAGGTGTGAGACTGCAGGTGTGGTCCCCAGAGTCGCAGGTGCGGAATCACTGTTCAGACAGTGTGTTTTATATACGGGTTTTAAACCTATTTTTCTCATTTACTTCTTCTTCCTTGGAGGATTTTCCTCCATTGTTAAGGACTAACAACCTGGTCTTCTAAGGTAAGTGAACTCTACTCAGAAATTACCTTCATGCATGGATTCTAGCTTAATTAATTACCTAATTTAGTGCAAAAATTCAAGAATTTGTGTAGTAATCAAGAACTTGTGATCATTGTTGCTTTTAGTGATTATCTCCCTTGCTGGGATGTTGAGATTTCTGTTATTGTTCCCTTGCCGGGATTACTATTTCTATTCTGTTTACTCCCTTGCCCTTGTTTGTGATTGCAGTTTGGGTGACGAAGAGTGCTAAAGCACGAAGGGTGATGTCGTGCATTGTTTGATATTGTGAGGAAAGAGTGTAAAGCACGAAGGTTGATGCCGTTCCGTACGATGTACCATTCCGTACCGATATTCATTGATTATACTGTGAGGAAAGAGAGTAAAAGCACGAAGGGTGATGCCGTGCCATGATTTACATTGATTACATTATACATTGCATAGTGAGGACAAGAGTAAAATTACGAAGGGTGATGTCGTGCAAGTTTGTGATATCTGGTCCTTATTGATATTCTAGATTTGTTGTTCTTTTCCTTATTTGACATTTCTTATATGAAACGGTTATCTCCCCACAGCATGTTCCCCTTCCTTTACTAATTTTTTTCTCCTTATATTTCTTATCCGTTGTATATATGTATATATTTATTTGAAATGCGCAGGTATCAAGAACCCAAATCCAGGTCAGTCGTGATGGCGCCTATCATGGAACTAGGCCAGCCAAAACTCAAACTCAAATCTTAATAAGCTTCTTTTTTACATTTTGTACTATACTGATTACCCATAAAATTTCCTTTACACAATTATAAAAACAGTCAAAACGATACTGAGTAATAAATACAACCCCTGAGAACCCGGAGTCACTGGTCATGAGCATCTACATAAATATACAACTTAACGAAATTAAATTCTATAATGTTAAATAAGAGAGGGAGCAGGACTGAGGACGCATCCAGCTACCTCGCGAACCTCCGAGAATCTCCGGAACAGATAGACAGCTCACCCTGCCCTAACACCTGAATCTGCACACAAGGTGCAGGGAGTAATGTGAGTACGCCAACTCAGTAGTAATGAAAATAAATCAGGTCTGAGCAGCAAGAAACACATAAAATCAATGTCATCAAATCACAAGAGGCATAACCTTTCTTTCCAACAGTATAATATAGATATGTGAAATCATCATGTCTCAAATCATCTTCAGAAAAATCTTTTAAGGAAAGTATATTTTTCAACAACTTTAACCGAAAGGTTTATTATAAAAACGAAATGAATCATATAGAGGCCCCTCGGCAAAACATATTTCATAAGATCAGAGTGAAAGTAGTAAAATCATCAGTAGCCCCTCGGGAAAAACAAATATCATAATCAGCCCCTCGGGCAAAACATGTATCATAATCAGCCCCGCGGGCATGCCTCACAGTCACTCATAATCAGTCACTCAGCACCTCACAGTCACTCATGCCTCCCAATACCTCGTCACTCGGCACTCGCAATCAGTAGGTACCTGTGCTCATTGGGGGTGTGTACAGACTCCGTCTTCGGAGAGGCTCCTTCAGCCCAAGCACTAAATAAACAGCCAAATCATGGCATCAATCACTCTCAGGCTCTCGGCCTGTCTCATATCATAAATATTCTCACAATCAGGACTTCGGCTGCACTCAGTCAGACACTCTCAACATGCCACTCGGGCCATAGATAAAACTGGGTTCTCGACCATATATAGTATTTCATTTCAAGAAATAGCAATATCATCAAATAGGAGTGTCAACAATTTCACAAGAAAGAGTGAGTGTAAAATCATAGTTTCAAAGTAGTGACAATACCAGTAAAATATCCCCCAAGGGGTTAAAACAGATCGGCACTAGGCCCCAAACATGGCTCACAACCCAAATATTACACAATTCTTTTAGAACATAATTAGCATAAGCTTTTGAGTAAATATGCAACTCACTAGTCTCCGTGGAGAGGACCTAGTCCAATCCAAACTTAGTACGCGCCACATACTCGTCATCCGACATGTGCGTCATTCTAGAAACAATAAGAAATACGAAGTTCAGGGTTTCACACCCTCAGGACAAGATTTATAACCATTACATACCTCTATCGGGCCACAACACTAGTCCGCTTTTTTCCCCTCAAATTGGCTCCCGATTGCTCCATATCTAGCCAAAACCAGTTACCATTATCAATATATATCAATGGAACTCAACCCAATCAAAATTTATCAATTTATACAAGAATCTCGAAATTCGGACAAACCTGAGCCCCGGGCCCACGTCTCAGAATCTGATAAAAATTACATCACAAGAACCCTTATCCTCCCACGAATCCGTACATACCAAGAACACTAATCGGACCACAATTTCCACTCATATCCTCAAAAGAAAAATAAATTTCCCATGCACCATTCTTCCCCAACTTGGCTAAATTTCCAGAATTTTTGTGGTTTAATCACTTAAGAATTGACATAGAAACATGTTATGAAGTTGAAATTCTTACCTCCAGATGATTCCCCTTCAATTATCTTTCAAAGCTCTCAAGTCCGCATGCAAAAATGGGGAAAAAAATAAATCAATTCGCACTTCAGGCCTTTTAAACATTCTGCCCAGCTAAAATAATTCCTTCACTGCGCTCGCAAACATCAGCACGCGATCGCGAAGAACAAATCTTTTGCCCCATAAAATTACCTTACGCGATCGCAGACACCCTCACGCGATCGCGATTCATCAAGACATAAACCCACGCGATCGCAAACAAGACCACGCGATTGCACAGACCAAACACTCATACTCACGCGATCGCAACCCATTCCACGCGATCGTGATTAACAAAAATCCTGCCTCACCTATTAACCCTACGCAATCGCAAACATCCTCACGTGATCGCGTAGAAGGAAACTAGAACCTTACACCAGCAGCAATCTGCCCAGAATTCAAGCCAAAAGTTGGTCCGTTAACCATCCGAAACACACCCGAGGCCCTCGGGGCCTCAACCAAACATACCAACATATCCCATAACATCATTCAAACTTATTCGAACCTTCGAAACACCAAAAACAACAGGAGAACACAAAATTTACATCAAATTCAAGCCTAAGAACTTTGAAACTTCCAAATTTTGCCAACTACGCCGAAACCAACCAAAACACCTCCGATTGACCTAAAATTTTGCAGACACATCCAAAATGACATTATGAACCTGTTCCAACTTTCGGAATTCAATTCCGACCTTGATAGCCTATTTTCCACTGCCAATCGGAAATCGCCAAAAACCAACTCTCGCCAATTCAAGCCTAATTCTACACTGGACATAACAAAAATATTCTGAGCACACTCCTAAGTCCCAAATCACCTAACGAAGCTATCCGAGCCATAAAATCTGCATTCCGAGGTCGTTCACCAATAAGTTAACTCTCAGTTGACTTTCTCAACTATTAGGCTACCTTGAGAGACTAATTTCCTCAATGCTCACCATGACCACTCTGAACCTGAGCCAACCGACCCAACACACACAAAAGAAGATGAACCACATAAAATGAAGCAAAAACGGGATAAACGGGGCTAAATTCTCGGAACGACCGGCCGGGTCGTTACATCTCCCCCACTTAAACATACGTTCGTCGTCGAACGTGCCAAGAGGTTTTCTCCAACACTATCAAATTGTTATGCATCTTACCATGCACATACTCGGGGGTGCTCCCATGACACCCTACCCCATATAGGTCCAATAGCACAATACCACTGAAATTTCGAAATCCAAATCCTGGCCCATAACCTTAGAACCAAATTCCCACTTCTGAAATGATATATAAGATCAAAATTTCCATAATTATAAACTGAACAAGCCTGAACATACTGAATCAAAGCCATATACGTACCCCAGATAAAATCACATAATACACCGCGTGACTCAAACACTCATAGAAATAACTCTTTAACCACAATAACTGCTCAGAACAATCCAATTCCAGTACTTAACCTCTTATCAAGAAATGCCTCGCTCTAACACTTCCGTATAATGCCGATGATGAAAGAAGCACGTAGAACTAACAACCATTCATCCGATCAGTCAGACATGAAACTCCCCCTTCCCAAACTGGAATTATAGCAAATTTCTAAGCCGACTCCCGATATTTGTCCTTCCAACTATGCTGTGGAAAATTCTGAAAATATTCATTCTAGGTCCAATGACCTCCTCTCATCCATCCGGTCGTCCACTTGAAATATTTCAAGACACTTTGCCCAAAATCAATAACCATTCGAATTTTTACATCAAGTACTCAAAGTGCATTGCCATAACCTTGGGGGAAACTGGACGATACCATGCCACTCGAAACAGAAGGTATATAACCAACACGTCTCAATCTCGCAACACCCAATTACTTACCTTACTCAAATCTAGCTATAAATCCCAATTAGAACCGCACCATATGTGCATATAACCAATAATCACCACTCCTCGCAACACCGAAGGGTAGCTCATAGATCACTCCAGAACATGAACAAATCAATCACAATCGAATGGTACCTTTCTCAATAATAGAAACTCAAAGCCAACAATTCCGACCTAGTGCAAAACGCGCACCTATATTAGCCTTTCAGTGATCCTAAATTAACTCTGATCACCCGCAACAAGTAGATAACTTACCGAAAAGTTCATAATGACAGAATCATGGTACGTACTAACATCCGACTATCTCAGCTTGCATCTCCATAGTCCATTACCATACAATATGATGTTTATGAGAACTCTCGGTCTCGAAGTCCATGAAACGTACAGATTACTATATCTGATCACAAATCCGTCGCTCGAACACATAACACATCCCAATACTCACTCATTCCACGAGGGATACCCCTATCATCTTTCCGTTTACCAAACAACCTTGAATATCAACAGTCGATTCAACAATAAGGCGCTGCGATACCAATGAAGTACCCTTAATTCAAACACATTACTCTTTCCGAAATATATACCCTCATCAAGTCGCACCCATTAGTGATATCATCTACCTAGTCATCTGAAATTGCCCATGCTACCTAAGAATTTATGATCTTCCTTCCAGAACCGAACTGTGACCTCACATATGCAAATCTCAACTCCACCCAACATACCGCACACGCCATGCCAAAATACGGGATCTCCATGTCCCTTCTAAGCAACAAGCAACTATGTACCCAACTAGGCAAGAATTTCCATTTGATCTCATTTAAAAACAACTCAATACACGCCACAAGAAATATGCACCCTTAACATCCAAGAGCATTGCTAAGAAACACCTGAAAAACTCGTCGCCTTATGAATACCCAAAGAACTAATCGTAACCCTTACCATGTCGATCCGACCTACTACCAAATCGCCCTATTTACCCAGGTTTCTTCTGACTTACCTTCAAGTTGATACTTCTTCCTGCCGTAATACCACCAATTTGCATCCCAGACTCACCACACGTGACCCAACCACAAAAACATACCTTTTACAATTTCCACTAAACCATTCAATAGAACCCAATTACCCAACAAGGTACATTACAACACACATCGAAGAAATTTCCCTTACTCATGACATTCCCAGACCCCATACATGCAGGTCATAACTGATTTACCACTATACCTCGAACTGAAACCAATACCACAATATAATCATGTAATCAACTTGTCAATAACGAACTCCCCCACTTAGCTCAAAGCCAAGGATCAAGACAAACAAGACTATGCCCACACATTATCACTACCACCATGATGTGGTGGGATTCAACTAAATCTTCCATAAGCTTATATCACCCAAACCATCTGTCACTCAAATCAATTGCCAAATCTCTCATCCACCATTGCAATAGTCACGCCAACTTCCACAAGAGATCTAAACTCCAATTATAATATATATTTCACTGGTAGGAGAGGACTTATTACAGAACTATATAGGGACCACACGCTCTAGGACAACCCACAGGAGATACCCCTGCCCTCTTAGCCTCAACTGATATCTCTCCATACACTTCTAAAGACCAAAACTATCACGAAATCACTACACCTTCCTGCATCTGAACACAACCAACGCCTACCCTCGAGGCATCACAATACGCAGTAAAAACCTGAAGCCGATGGAAGAACTAACACTAGAGCAGCGGTCACAGAAATCTCGAGCTTATAGAAGCTCTACCCGTACATGACTGACCACATGGATACCCTCACTGGACACCACGTGTCCCAAGAATGCTACTGAACTGAGCCAAACTTCATACTCAGAGAATTGGCATAAAGCCTTTTCTCCCTGAATCCTTATAATGCCATCCTCAGATACATGAGTATGCTACTCCCGGCTGCGCAAAATATACTAGGACGCCATCAATGAATACAATAACAAGGAGTGCTAATACGGCTGGAATACACCGTCAATCAAATATATGAACGTTACTGAGGCAAATGATCAACTCAAGGACATCATCATGAACTCATAACCCAACAGAGAAATCCGCTTCACCCCACAACTACACAACATGATAGGTCTTCCAACATACTCACAACTCAAGTCCATATATCAAATCGATACAGAAATCAAACACTCAATAAATCTTACCACATTTCCAGCCAACCCTTTCGACACATTTCACAGTCTGAACACATCTAACCATCAATTCACACCCACCACATAGGCATCTAGTCACCAATTCTCATCAATAAGAACACGAACGAACATACAAGTCCCCAATTACATGTGCCCACACAATAAAAATCTCAACAATCAAGCCACAGAATAAATCCAGCCTCAAGTCCCCCAGACTGGCCCATTACCAACATGCCAAAATCACATCTCACCCATGGAAGCCACAAGCCGTCGATGCACAGCTGATACCAGGCGCTCTCAGGCACGCTCGAATACATGGAAGGAATTCAAGAGTTACGCTCTTGGCTGAATACAATGGATTCGCACGACAAGAATTTTAAAAAATGTGAGATTTTCCTAAAGGTTCCACAGCCTCTCGAAGATAAGTACAGACGTCTCTGTACCGATCCGCAAGACTCTACTAAACCTGCTCAAGACCGGTGAGTCCTATGTAACCTAGAGCTCTAATACCAAACTGTCACGACCCCAAATCCAGGCCAGTCGTGATGGCTCCTATCATGGAACTAGGCCAGCCAAAACTCAAACTAAAATCATAATAAGCTTCCTTTTTACATTTTTTACTATACTGATTACCCATAAAAGTTTCCTTTAAACAATTATAACAATAGTCAAAAAATTACTGAATAATAAATACAACCCCCGAGAACCCGAAGTCACTGGTCATGAGCATCTACATAAATATACAACTCAACAAAAATAAATTCTATAATGTTAAACAAGAGAGGGAGCAGGACTGCGGACGCATGAAGATAACTCGTGAACCTCCGAGAATCTCTGGAACAGATAGACAGCTCACCCTACCCTAACACCTGAATCTTCACACAAGGTGCATGGAGTAATGTGAGTACGCCAACTCAGTAGTAATGAAAATAAATCAGGTCTGAGCAGCAAGAAACACATAAAATCAATGTCATCAAATCAAAAGAGGCACAACCTTTCTTTCCAACAGTATAAAATAGATATGTGAAATCATCATGTCTCAAATCATCTTCAGAAAAATCATTTAAGGAAAGTATATTTTTAAACAACTTCAACCGAAAGGTTTAGTATAAAAACGAAATGAATCATATAGAGGCCCCTCGGCAAAACATATTTCATAAGCTCAGAGTGAAAGTAGTAAAATCATCAGTAGCCCCTCGTGAAAAACATATATCATAATCAGCCCCTAGGGCAAAACATGTATCATAATCAGCCCCTCGGGCAAAACATGTATCATAATCATCCCCTCGGGAAAAACATGTATCATAATCATCCCCTCGGGCATGCCTAACAGTCACTCATAACCAGTCACTCAGCACCTCACAGTCACTCATGCCTCCCAGTCACTCGGCACTCGTACTCAGTAGGTACCTGCGCTCACTAGGGGTGTGTACAGACTCCGTCTTCGGACGGGCTCCTTTAGCCCAAGCGCTAAATAAACAACCAAATCATGGAATCAATCACTCTCAGGCTCTCGGCCTGTCTCATATCATAAATATCCTCACAATCAGGCCCTCGGCCGCACTCAGTCAGACACTCTCAACATACCACTCGGGCCATAGATAAAACGGGGTTCTTGATCCAAAAGTAGTATTTCATTTCAAGAAATAGTAATATCTTCAAATAGGCGTGTCAACAATTTCACAAGAAAGACTGAGTGTAAAATCATAGTTTCAAAGTAGTGACAATACCAGTAAAACAGCCCCCAAGGGGTTAAAACAGATCGGCACTATGCCCCAAACATGGCTCACAGCCCAAATATTACACAATTCTTTTAGAACATAATTAGCATAAGATTTTGAGTAAATATGCAACTCACTAGTCTCCGCGAAGAGGACCTAGTCCAATCCAAATTCAGTACGCACCACATACTTGTCACACCTCCTTTTTCCACTACCCCCGATAAATAAAGGGGAATAGGGGGAGTTTTTCCAATTAAAGTGACATTATTCGTATTTGGGATTTATTATTGTTTTTCAAAGTCGCCACCCGAATTTTTGACAATGTTCCGGGACACCGTTTTGTTTTGAAAATCCCAAACCAAGGAAAATTTGACTCTGTTTTAATTTTTCTGCGACCAGAAATTCGAGTAAGGAATTTTGTTAACCCGGGAGAAGGTGTTAGACATTCCCGAGTTCCGTGGTTCTAGCACGGTCTCTTAACTATTAATATTTGGCATAAATTATCTAATTATTTACATATTTTAGCCTATTGTGCATTTTTAGCCTTCTTACTTTTTTAGCCGCTTTTTAATATTTATGGATTTATGTTAAAACAAATCACGATATCGTACACTTGTCATTTTGGTATACTTTGCAAACCGCGACACATGAAATGCACCCGCAATTTATGACATGTTTATTTTAATTATTATTAGAAGTTGAAGACGGGGACATGAGTTGTCGCACCCGAGTGTATATTACGTAGTCAAGACTATGGTCGTGACGATTTTATAGTGCCTATTTGAGGCGATGTTTGATTATTCTTTATGTTTTCTATTTGAAGGAGCATTTTATTTTTAAGATCAATTAGGATGTTTATGGAGTTATCTTAGGCAAGTCACGATGGCGTGCACTTGTTGTTTTTGAACACATGGCAAACACGTCACATGAAATGTACCCGTGATTGCTATGTGCATTTTTATTAATTGTTTAGAGTTGAGGTTCGGGGGCATGAGTCGCCACATACGAGTTTAGATTACATAATCATGACTATGCCACGGGAATCGTACCCATAGTCACGATGTTTATTTATTATCACGTCTAAAGAAACTAGCAACATTTAAGAGATTTACGATTATTGTGAAGGCCAACAATTATGGCTTTATTATTTGATGAAAAGAATATTTGTTTTAGGAATTAAAGTTACTAAAAACCTGTGGACATGTATAAGCACCTATTAAGACAAACATCTGGATAACAATGATCTAAACAAAAGGAACCAAAATGCCAAATGACTGCCTAAAAGAAACAAAACAAAGGAAAAGAAATGTGTGCCTTCAAACCATATAAAGTCAATAGGAAATAGCAGCTCACAAGTATGGTGTATATTCTGCTCAAATACATACACGCTCTTGCTGTTTTCAATTGTTTTGAGTCTCAATTTTTAAAATTATTTTTAGCAAGTTAATCCATGATAAACATTATAATAAACAACAACTAGAAAAAATAATCATGAAACCAACGAAATTTCTTTATCCAGGCACAAAAAACTCCAAAATCACGCATCAATTAGAAATAAGATGAGCTAAAATTGGACCTTTCAATGTAGCCAAGTTCTTTCAAATTTGAATAATGGCAAAAACTCCAAACCAGAGGTACATCAAATGCTCTATTTCACTTAAAGTGCAACAGTGGTCTCCGATTGCAAATCATCCGGAGTTCGAACAAAAATCCGTCGACGAACTCGATCTCGATTGTGTTTTAACAGTGATGAAGACGAACTATTTTTGTAGCTGAAAATTGATGGAAAATCAGCGGGGTTTGATGATGAGAAAGGAGTTGTTTGTTTCTTGAGGTCCTTTAAGGGTGTTTTTGGAGCTGTTGTCACTGGTTTTCATGGAGTTCCGCCGGATTTCATGGTATTTTCGTCCAGTTCCTGTCTTCACCACTAACTATCATTGAGATCATGATGGCGTGAGAGAAAGTAAGAGCGAAGGTAAGGCTAGCAACTATTTTGGCTAGGGGAAAATGAAACGTCACCGATCACTTTGCCATGGACGGCGGTGAGGCAGCAGCTTTTGTGGTTGGGCGGCGGAGGGAGATTGTGTTATATTCCGGCCACTTGGCCAGAGATGAGGTGAGGGGGAAGATGGATGTTTGATCCTTGAAGAGAGGGATCGTCCCTAGGATCAGATTTTTGTTTTTGGGTTCTTAAGAAATAGCCTAATGTTCAGAGAGAAGAAGAGGCATGTATTTTTCTCTAGGGAGGTTCCGTTACCCCCTTTCTGATGGTTGTCTTGAGTGTATAAAAAGGAGTATTTTAGGTTAGTGGGTATTGGGCTAAGAGGAATATGCTTGGGAATTGTGGGCTTGTCCATGTCTTGTTAGGTTTTAAATTTAGGCGAAAAAGACTGCAATGATATAATGTATTTATAAATATATAAAAATAATTCTTAATTGACTTTAATAAATTATTATATTTAAAAATAAAACTAAGAATTGAAGTTGAAACTATATATATATTTTTTGTTGGTATTTTTAAAAGGTTATATAAAAATAAAAATCATAGTAAAATAGTATGACTACAAAATGAAACTATTTTTTTATAATTTTAGTTTTTTTTTGTGATAAAATAAAGTAAAAACTAGTTAAAATAGCGATATTAGACCTAAACTAAATATTAAACACTAATATGGTTAAAATTTTGGGGAGCGTCAAAAATTACATGTCTACAGCTGCCCCTCTTTGACTGGAAACGCGAAGAGTTTTCACGCAAAGAACGACGAGATAAGTTTTTTTGACCCGGCCCTTATTTAAAGAGACCTAAAACTAAAATAAAGGAGAATGTGACCGAGTCCTGGTTTTGGACAGCCTAGGAGAAAGATTGGGAAGCCTTCAATTCTCTTTCAAAGCTCTCAAGTCCGCATGCAAAAATTGGGAAAAAAATAAACCAATTCGCACTTCAGGCCTTTTAAACATTCTGCCCAGCTAAAATAATTCCTTCACTGCGATCGCAAACATCAGCATGCGATCGCGAAGAAAAAATTTGTGTCCCCATCAAATTACCTTATGCGATCGCAGACACCCTCACACAATCGCGATTCATCAGGACATAAACCCACGCGATCGCAAACAAGACCACGCGATTGCACTGACCAAATACTCATACTCACGCGATCGCAACCCATTCCACGCGATCGCGATTAACAAAAATCCTACCTCACCTATTAACCCTACGTGATCTCAAACATCCTCACGCGATCGCGTAGAAGGAAACCAGAACCTTACACCAGCAGCAATCTGCCCGGAATTCAAGCCAAAGGTTGGTCTGTTAACCATCTGAAACACACCCGAGGCCCTCGGGGCATCAAGAAAACATACCAACATATCCCATAACATCATTCTAACTTAGTTGAGCCTTCGAAACACCAAAAAAAACACGAGAACACCAAATTTACATCAAATTCAAGCCTGAGAACTTTGAAATTTCCAAATTTCGCCACCTACGTCGAAACCAACCAAAACACCTTCGATTGACCTGAAATTTTGCAGACACATCCAAAATGACATTACAAACCTGTTCCAACTTCCGAAATTCCATTCTGACCTCGATAGCCTATTTTCCACTGCCGATAGAAAATTGCCAAGAACCAACTCTCGCCAATTCAAGTCTAATTCTACACCGGACATCATAAAAATATTTTGAACACACTCTTAAGTCCCAAATCACCTAGGGAAGCTAGCCGAGCCATAAAATCCGCATTCTGAGGTTGTTCACCAATAAGTCAACTCTCAGTTTACTTTCTCAACTATTAGGCTACCTTGAGAGGCTAATTTCCTCAATGCTCACCATGACCACTCTGAACCCGAACCAACCAACCCAACACACACAAATGAAGCTAAACCATATAAAATGAAGCAAAAACGAGGGAAATGGGGCTAAATTCTCGGAACAACCGGTCGGGTCATTACAACAGGTTTATTTGGTAGTCTGGTTCTAGCCTCGTCACTACTTCGCCGAGGTTAGGCTAGTTACTTACCAGTGCATGGGGTCGGTTGTACTGATGCTACACCTACACTTCTTTATGTTGTGCAGATTTTGCAGCCGAACCTGGAGGACATCATTAGTGGGAGTGTCTTCCAGCTTATTCTAGAGGCTTCAAGGTATACCCGTTGGCGTTCGTGGGGCTTGGCGTCTCTCCCATCCCTATGCCTTCGTATCTGTATTTTTTTTCCTCTAGTTTCAGAGACAGTCATGTATTTCTTTCCAGACTTGTATTTAGCACTCTTGTAGACGGTTCGTGAGTTTGTGACTCCAGGTTTTGGGAAAATTTATGCGTCGTTGTATTATGTTGTCTTTACTTAGCTTAAAATCGTATTTATTTTCGCTGTTAAATTGTGAACCGTTTTAGCTTATTCTGTTAAATTGAAGTTTTAATGCTAGTTTAACTATACACGTTGGCTTGTCTAGCGGGTTGAACGTTAGACGCCATCACGGCCCGATGGTGGGAATTCGGGGCGTGACAAAAAGTTGTGCATTTGCTCGTTTCGTTTATATCGTATGGATCATGCCAAATGGAAAGAAGGGATAGCCTTAACATAATCTGATTCTTGAGAAATAATCCGATTCTTGGAAAGACACGTAACAGCGGATCGAAGTAGGGAAAATCCGTCCTTAGAATTGAAAATCACATTGCTATTACATAATCTAATCCTGTATGGATTCTTGTTATATCTTCATCCGCACTTTGTTGTTCTCAAAGTGTAACACAATTTGATACACTATTTAAAAGTAGTTAACTGACTTCTAATTCCCAAGGAGAAGCAAATTCCTTTGGATGGCATTTTTTATAATCAACAACAGGTGCAAGGTTCCCACTTAATTTCCATTATCGAATTTTGGATCAGACCCATCTACCTAACCCTGTGGTTTAGAGATAGTATTCTTCTACAAGAATGATATAAAGGTGCACATAACTTTAAATATTGCCACCATCTTCTTAAGGTTATGAATAGGTGGAAATTTATTGCCAAGTTTCCATAAATACCACGTGGATGTTGTTACCCTCCCCCCTCCCCCCCCCCCCCCCCCCCCCCCCCCCCCCCCAACAATTATCCAAATCTCAGTTAAATAATTATCCACAAAATTCAATTTACAAGTTAATTTCCCACTTAAAAATTCATAATTATCAAATTATCCACATAATTAAGAATTATCTCAAATTACTTAAAATACTACTCACTTTTAACATACTGTATACACCTCACTATCATGATCATGTGGTACATTGTATGGCACTAGTCCATAAATACCAGGTATTATAGCTTGGACCGTATTTTATCCCAAATTGTCAAACTTCGATGAAACTCATTTTCTTCGATTCGCTTACACTCTCACCTTCACGAATTTATTTATCTCTTGTTTGAAATAGAGTAATACTTATATTCTCAAAATAATCTCTTTCCCGAGCTTACGTCGATTAACTTACGAAGAAACTTTAACATACGAAAATGCGGGATATAGTATCTCGTTTCCGAGCATTCATCAATTTACTTATGTCTTACTTTCCCATACGAAAACATGGGGTGTAACAATATTGTTCTCGGATATGGACTGGGTTGATGCCACGAGATCTTTGTCGTGCGTATTGTGATGTGATATTGATTCGGCAATGAGGTTTTTGTCATGCAGATTGTGATATGATATTGATTTGGAACGAGGTCTTTGCTGTGTGGATTGTGATGTGGTATTGATTTGGCACGAGATCTTTTCAGTGCAGATTGTGATGTGATATTAATTTGGAATTAGGTCTTTGTCATGCAGTTTTGATGATATTGTTACCGTTAGGGAACAAGGTCTTTGTCATGCGCCTATTGTTATGTCCAAGGTTATTCCTGTCCAGTGTGTGGATATGGATCTATCCACCTAGGGCCGCCGCCATCTCATGTTTCTCTCTTGATTATGTGGACGCGGATTGTGGTACCATGTTGATGTGATTGATTATGCACATGTGACGGTATAAGGAGGCATTCTTTATTGTGCACATCTGGCAGTATAAGGGTGGCATTTCACTGATAATGTTGTGTGGACTATTGTCACGACCCAAATTCCCAACCCACGGGATCGTGATGGAGCCTAGCACCACCCTTGCTAGAAAAGCCAATGTTAGAACTCAACTAACCATTTTCTTTTAACAATTTTCTTAAACATGAATAAACAATTCAAAAATGAATACTAAATCCAATATTTCCCAATAAATAACTTCATGAATAATAACCAAATAAATAAACTGAACCACGAACTAAATATATATACTATATAAATATCCAGGGTCTGGTGTCACAATTCACGAACTACTAAAGAGTACTACAAATAAATGGGCTGAAAGAAATATGTCTCTATTTTGAATGAAATAAAGAAGCATCTAAATAAATAAGAGGAGACTCCAGGAATCTGCGGACGCCGGCAGATCTACCTCGTGTCTCCGTGTAAGAACTCAATTATGCTCAAAGAATCAGCAACTACTTTCACCTAACTTCGACCAGTACCTGGATCTACAAAAGAAGTGCAGAGTGTAGTATCAGTACAACCGAACCCATGTACTGAGTAAGTGCCGAGCCTAACCTCGGCGAAGTAGTGACGAGGCTAGGGAAAGACACCACATAAAACCTAGACATGTATAAACATAATAGCAGTAATAATAGCAATTAAAGATTTAACATTATATCCAATAATGGGAAAGGATCATGCTACGGGGAATTTAACATAAGGAGTGAGAAGAACAACAAGACAACAATAAACAGAAATCAACAATAATTTAAATCAAAAAGAATAGAAAAGGAACTCGCATGGCACCACCTTTCGTGCTTTTACTCTCATCCTCCCCATATCATAAATAAGCATACACGGCATCACCCTTCGTGCTTTTACTCTCACAATGTATTTCCTTCAGGCCCAGCATCACCCTTCGTACTTTTACTTTCACAATGTATTTCATTCAGGCACGACATCACCCTTCGCGCTTTACACTCTTCCTCACAATAGAATATATTTGGATCACGCACGGCATCAACCTTCGTGCTTTACACTCATCCTTACCAATCGCAGAATAATTAACAACATACAAAGAGGGATTTCATAGTAAATCGATGATTCATCATAGTTTCTATTATCATTTATCATTTCAATCTCAATACAATATTCACAAGGGCTTTCACAAGAAATTAGTGTTTGAACATAGTTTCTAGCTTCATTTGTTATTCAAATCGCAACTCAGTGTTCACAATATTATCCATCATGGTGGAACCGGATACCAAACTTCCAACATTTCAACAACAATGATAATCACATGTAATAGGCTTTACAACTACAAAAAAACAAGAATTTACGTTCACTCGCATGTTATGACCTGACCACAACGTATAGGCACTCGTCACCTCACCTATACATTGGATTTAGCAACAAAATAGGTAACAACTAGTCACACAATACCTATTCCCTCAAGCTAAGGTTAGACACAACACTTACCTCGAATTCACAGGTCACTCACTGCTCAAGCACTGCTTTTCCTTTGGAATTAGGCATCAACTCACTCAAATCTAATCACAATTGGATTCAGTATCGTTATAATGAAAATATATGGTTTTCCTATATTTTCTTATCAAAATATGAAAATCTACCCCGGGCCTGCTTGGTCTAAGCTCGAGGTTCGAATCAAAATTCGTCTACACATTCTCCCCCGAGCCCGGATATACAGTTGGTTTTGGAATTTGACCTCAATTCGAGGTCTAAATTCCCAAATTTTGAAATTCCTAAGTTCTATCCAAAACCCCCAATTTTTACCATGAAAAATCTAGATTTTTGGTTGAAATCTTGTTAAAAGTTGTTAAGGACTGAAAGGAATTAGTTAGAGATCACTTACCAATGATTTGGAGAAGTTTGGGTCTTTGGAAAATGGCCTATGAAGGTTTAGGGTTTGAGAGAATTGAAAAAAGAGGTGAAAATCCCGTCTAAAATCGATTTTAACATGTTGTGGTTATCGCATTTGCGATCAGGGGTTCGCAATTGCGAATCCTTCGGATTTTGGCAGCCATCGCAAATACGATGAAATTGTCGCATTTGCGACATATGGGGAGTTCGCATTTGCATCTCTCGCATTTGTGAGGCTGGCCCAGGTCTTTGCATTTGTGAAGCATGATCTCGCAAATGTGAGATCAGAGGCCTGCCAACACCAGATATCAGCTGTCCAAAAAATTTTCTAAGTCTAAACACTCCGTAACATACCTGAAACTCACCCGAGCCCGAGCCCGAGCCCTCGGGGCTCCAAACCAAATATGCAGGCAAGTCTAAAAATATCATACGGACTTGATCATGCGATCAAATCATCAAAATAACATCAAAAACTATGAATTCAACTTCAAAACTCATGATTTTTTCAAGAACACTCAAATTTCTAACTTTTCAACTGGACGTCCGAATCACGTTAAATCAACTCCGATTCTCATCAAATTTTGCAGATAAGACTTAAATAGCATAACAAACTTGTTTCAGGCTCCGGAACCAAAATACGGGCCTGATACCAAAAATTTCACATTTTATTTCATTTCTTTATTACCTATAAAAACCAGCAAAATAATTTTCTTCAAAAATTATTTTCTAAGGCTAGGGACCTTGGAATTCAATTTCGGGCATACGCCTAAGTCCCATATTTTAATGCGGACATCCTGAGGTTGTTGGAACACAGATCTAGGTCCGTTTACTAAAAACATTGACCAAAGTCAACCAAAACCAAAATTTTAACTCTAAAAATTACTATTTCTCATATTTTCACATAAAAGCTTTACGGATTCACGCCCGGACTGTGCACACAAATTGAGGAATGGTGTCTTAATTCCTAAGATAACCCTTTGGGTCATCACAATCTCCATCTCTAAAACAACCGTTCGTCCTCAAACGGACCTAGAAAATTACATGAACTGGCGAACAAGTGGGGATATCTACTTTGCATGTGCGACTCGGACTCCCCAGTAGTTTCCTCAACAGGCTGACCTGCACCCGAGCTGAAAGGTAACTCCTTTATATTTGGAAAGATCACAAGGAGGAAAATGCCACCCGACTATTTGAAAATATTGATTAGTCATTTAGAAATCATCCATTCAGGGTGATTATGCATATCAATTTGAAAGTGTGGAAGAAGGTCAAGAAGAATCCACTCCGAGGGGGAAAGTGAGCTTAACATCCGCCAATCGACTCCATGACTATTTTGTGATGCCAAGATAAATGAGGATTTAGAGTTAAACGGCATAATTGAGAATATGGTTGAGATCGACTCTAGTCCGGGGAAAAATAGAGGATGCCAAAAATCCGAGAAGAATTGCCACTCGAAGGTTTGACGTCACATTCCAAGCATTTTCAACATCGAACTTGTGTGCTGATATGGAAATTGAACTACGCGAGTCAAGAGGGGGATTACTATGAGGAAAATAAAAATTCATACCATTCATTATTTGGAAAGATAATAGGGCAAAAATGACATCTCCCACATGAAGCCAAGAAGTACAGAATGGAGAATTTTTTGTTTGGCTTGATCCTCAACCTATCACTCTTACCGTTCGTGGTCACGAGCTTGATTCCAAGTAAGGTGCCCAATACCTATCACCCAAGTGGAGAGACAAATGGTAAAGTTTATTTATGTCGTGCCATGTCGGTAAAATGTGGCGCTTGGTGGAAGCAACCCATTATTTCTCAAAATATTTAGTCGTTCTTGAAAGTTTTCTTTCTTAGAATAGCTTAGTACATTGTTTTTGACTAATTTTCAAAGTTTTAGAATTTTTGAGTTGGAGTTCGCATTTGCGAAGACTGGCAATCGCAAAATCGAAGAAAAGGGTCGCATTTGCGACCTTGAAGAAATTCTGGGAGTTTGCAATTGCGAACTGGGTGTCGCAAATGCCACATCTGAGGGCTTTAACTAGTCTGACGGTTCATTTTGCAAAAAAAAGAAAAACAAAACTGTAAAATCATTTGGGATCAAAAGGAACGGACGACTGGTGTTCTCCCATCCTTCAAACCCTCAAATCTTCACTCCCAAGTGCAGACCATCCAGGTAAGAAAGTTAAATCTTTTCATCACCATCTTCTTCTTCTTCTTCTTCTTCCTTCATTTATTTTCCCAAAACCTAGGGCTTGAAATAACTCCGTATTTTTTGTGAAAAGAAAAAAAATTGGGTGAAAAACACAAAATTCATGTTGCCATTTATGGGTGAGGTTGGTTGAGAGTGTGAGTCCAATATTATACTAGAACTTGGGGAAATCTGAGTGCCCATGTTTTATTAGAAATAGGAGTGGATTTATGTTCTATGTTTTGTATTTCGTGGTTGTATGTGATGTTTATTGCATGATTAAAGGTTTAAAGACTGTTTGGGGTGTTTTGGGGGTGTTTAGAAGTGATTTCATGGAAGAAATTTCCATGTTTAGCGATTGTTCTAGGGCTAGGGAAGACGGGTTCGCATTTGCGAAGGGGGTCATCGCAAATGCGAACAAAGACAATCCTGGCCATCTTCGCATTTGCGAAGAAAAAATCTCGCAATTGCGTGCCCTTCGCATTTGCGAAGAAAAATGTCGCAAATGCGACATCAAAGAGCGAGCACCTGCAGATTTTGAAATTTTGAAAATTTTCTCTAAGTATAGTTCAACTGTCCAATCATTCTTTTGGCATCTAAGGTTCATTTTGCAACATATCTCATAGCCATACCCCGTTTTCATCCTAATGTTTTGTTTGCAGGTATATACACTGAAAATGAGTTCTTACTCCGATGAATCCTCGCGAGACAGTCCTATAGAGCTTGAGGACAATTATGACCATTACCGTTTCTTGTCACGTGAGTGCCAGGAACAGTATTATGACGAGCTAATCTCGAAGAAGTTGCTCCCTAAAGTGGTATAGTGCTGGATAAGGTCGAGGATCGCCTTCCTGAGTTCTACCAGAGATTCATAGCCATGGGCTGGATCTATTTCTCCCCATAACCTTGCAGGGCAAATGAGCAATGGGTGAGAGAGTTCTACGCAAACCTCCCGGACATCAATTTGAGAAAACCAAAGATGAGGATTCGAGGGAAAATGGTGCATTTCGGAGCAGAAGCTGTAAACAATATATATCACCTCCCTGACCATGATATGTATAACGACCCGATCGGTCGTTATGTGTTATAGGACCTCGTGCCCCTAAATGAGACTCCCCATAGTTGCTTTTACTGATTTATGACTTGTTGGGACGGGTGGTTCGAGGTTTGGAGGAGTTTGGAATAGTATAGGAACACTTAGTTTCTTAAGGTTGGCCTTAAAGGCCAAGTTTGACTTCAGTCAACATTTTTAGTAAACGACCCCGGAATCGAGATTTGAAGACTCTGGTGGTTCGTATGATGATTTCGGACTTGGGCGTGTGCTCGGTTTTGGATGACCCTGGAGCGTTTCGGCACCAAATAGTGAAATAAGAATGTCCTTAAGTTCAAAATGAGGTTTAGAACGTGTTTTTGTGTTATCAAGTCCAAACGGAATTCCGAGAACATGAATAGTTAAGTCATGTCATTTATGACTTGCTCGCAAAAATTTGGTGTCATTCCGAGTATAGGTATGGTTCGGCATGTTGAAAGCGAATTCAGAAACTTGAAGTTCTTAAGTTTGATCCAATAGGTTTTGAGGTATGATTTTTAAATTTAGCATTGTTTTGGGCGTTCCAAAGGCTCGAGCGAGTCTGTATTATGATTTAGGACTTGTTGGTATATTTTGACGGGATCTCGGGTGGGCCCAAATGCCATTCGGTCATCGAGCGAGGATAAAAATCAGCCTAAAATGACTGATGGAGCACCAGGTCTGGTGCGACCACACCTGTGGAGGTCAAGTCGCAGGTGCGATACTGTCACGACCCCAGTTTGCCCTCCGTGAACATGTCGTGATGGAACCTAGTTCCTATAACTAGGTAAGCCTAACAATGCGGAAAAATAACATAACTTGCAGAATAATTAAGTAAAACTGAACAATCTAAAAGAAAGACTGTATATAAATGTCGCTCGGCATATTCAACTCAAAAATAATGCGGAAGTCTACACTATCACCCCAATACCCGGAAACTCACGGGAAACACAAGCTAACAGGAATGTAATACACATCTCTAACTCCAGAATGTCTAAACAACTGTAGGGAAGGAAAAGCTTTCCACAAAAAAGCTGGAATAAGATAGAGACTCCTGGTATGCGGACGCGGCAGATGTACCTCGAAGTCTGCTGGATCTCTCAACCTCGGGGATGGTGCTCCTTGGTGGAGGTACCTGGATCTGCACATGAAAAAAATGTGCAGAAGGGGCATGAGTACACCACAGCGGTACCCAATAAGTGCCAATCCTAACCTCGGTCGGGTAGTGACGAGGAAGGTCAGGGCCCTACTGAGGTTAAACAATATAATATGAATTTACAGTAGGAAAACAGACAGTAATAATGGGTACAACATTGAAATAAGACAGGTCAACAAGGCAATAACAAAACACTAGAACAGAGTAAACACGGAATATGAACAACTCAATAACAATGGTAACAATGAGGATCTCCGAGGATACCGTCCTGTAGTCCTTTTCTCAACTATCTATTGGATCTCCCGGGATACCGTCCCGTAGTCCATCATATGTATATCCGAAGGATCTCCCGGGATACCGTCCCGTAGTCCCAAAGTAAATATGCAGGGGGATCTCCTGGGATACCATCCCGTAGTCCCAAAGTAAATATGCAGGGGGATCTCCCGGGATACCATCCCGTAGTGCCAAAGTAAATACACGGCCACAACAAGAAGACATTCAAAATTAGAGTGCAAAATACAAGGCAACAAGTAATTCGAGCCTAAGATGCTTCATGTAGTACAATTAAAGCGACTTAAGCAAATAGGCAATTTAGGGCAACTAGGCATGATTTTCTAAGCTAACATAGACAATAATTGCAAATAGAATAAAACAGGTAAGAAAGAAACTCAGTCTAAATTTTTAAAGTAAAACTGGATTTTCAACAATCAGCACAAGTACGCGCTCGTCACCTCATGTACAAAGCATTCAATTATCAAATATCACATCCTAAGGGGAAAGGTCCCCCACACAAGGTTAGACAAGCCACTTACCTCAAACCGGCTCAAAATCAACTCGAAACCACACGTTTGCCACGAGTATCCAACTCCAAATGGCCCAAATCTGTACAATTCAATTACATATCGTAAATAACATCTCAAGCAACTGATTCTACTATCTAATTCAAAGCTAAGGCGCGAAATTAGGTAAAATGATCAAAATGCCCCTCGGGTCCACGTTTCGGAATCGGGTAAAAGTTATATTTTTCGGACACCCATTCACTCACGAACTCACTCGACCAGAAACAATCGAAATCTGATGCCAAAAACCACTCAAATTCTCAAAATTTCGGTTTGAGGAAGTTTCATCAATTTCCCATGGTTTTCCCCCCATTTTTGATAATTAAACCAAAGAAAACAACGAGGATTATTGGTCTAACAATGAATTAGGATTAGAAAACGTTACCTATGATCCTTCTCTCCAAAACCCACTGAAAATCGCCAATTCCCGAGCTCTTACACGATTTTTAGACTTATGAAATAAACCCTCGGATTTTTGGAATAAAACACACAGGGATCTTGCACCTGCGGTCCCAATCACCGCACCTGCGGTATCGCACCTGCGGAAAATGCATCGCAGGTGCGGAATTCACTTAAGTCCACTGGGGCCGCACCTGCGGTCGTTTGGCCGCGCCTGCAGTCCCGCACCTGCGAAACCTAGGTCGCACTTGTGACCACTGGTCAATCCCCCCTCACTATCGCACCTGCAATCAACCCTATCGCGCCTGCGAGTCCGCACTTGCAGGAAAATCTTCGCAGGTGTGAAAACACCAGAAGAGGTCTGGTTCAGCCATTTGACAAGTCCCAACAAACCCTAATGCTTTATTTGAACTAGGTCGAGCCTTAAAAACACGTCTCATAACATCAAAAACATCGATTATGCATAGGTTCAAGCCTAGGAACTTAGGAAAAATTCTAGAATTCAAATCCGACACCGAAACACGTCTTAACTCATCCGAATGACCTCATATTTTGCACACACATCCCAAATGACATGACGGAACTACTGCAACTTCCGTAATTCCATTCCGACCCTTGGATCAAAAACTCACTATCGGACTGGAAACTTCAAAATTTCAAACTTCGGCATTTTAATCCTAAACGAGCTACGGACTTCCAAACTGCAATCTGAACATGCTCCCAACCCCGAAATCACCTAACGGAGCTAACGAAACCATCAGATTTCCATTCCGAGGTTGTATTCGCACTGTTCCAACTACAGGCAACTTTCTGACACCTAAGCTCTCATTTTGGGACTAAGTGTCCCAAAACTCTTCGAAACTCAAAACTGAACGTCCCGGCAATTCAATTTAGCAGAAATAGACTTGGGGAAAATAATTAATAGGGGATCGGGGCGTTAATTATTAAGACGACCGGCCGGGTCGTCACATCCTCCTACACTTAAACATTTTTTCATCCTCGAACGAGCATAAAGACATACCTAAAGTAGTGAAAAGAAGAGGGTAATTGTTGCGCATATCCTACTCGATCTCCCAGGTCGCCCTCCTCGGCCGGCTGACCCCACCACTGAACCTTTACTGAAGCTATGTTCTTCGACCTGAGCTTTCTGACCTTCCTGTCCAATATAGCTACAGGCTCCTCAACATATGATAGATCCTTGTCCAATTGGACTGAGCTGAAATCCAAGATATGAGACGGGTCACCGTGATATCTCCGGAGCATCGAAACATGAAATACCGGATGAACTCTTGCCAAGTTGGGAAGTAAGGAAAGCTCATAAGAAACCTCCCCAACACACCTCAATATCTCAAAAGGGCCAATAAACCTCGGACTCAACTTCCCTTTCTTCCAAAATCTCATAACGCCCTTCATAGGCGAAACCCGAAGCAGAACCCGCTCTCCGACCATATATGAAACATCACGAACCTTTCGATCCGAGTAACTCTTCTATCTAGACAGGGCTGTACGGAGTCTATCCTGAATCACCTTGACCTTCTCCAATGCATCCTGAACCAACTCTGTGCCCAATAGCCTGGCCTCACCCGGCTCAAACCAACCCACCAGAGATCTGCACCTCCTACCATATAAAGCCTCATACGGCGCCATATGAATGCTGGACTTGTGACTGTTGTTGTAAGTAAACTCCGCCAATGGCAAGAAGCTATCCCAAGACCCTCCAAACTCAATCACATACGCACGGAGCATATCCTCAAGAATCTGAATAGTGTGCTCGGAATGTCCGTCCGTCTGGGGTGAAATGATGTGCTCAACTCCACCCTAGTACCTAACTCCTGCTGAACGGCTCTCCAGAATCGTGAAGTGAACTGAGTACCTCTGTCTGAAATAAAAGAGACTGGAATACCATGCAGACGAACGATCTCTCGAATATAAATCTCCACCGACCGCTCTGATGAATAAGTAGCCAGTACCAGAATGAAATGGGCTGATTTGGTCAGCCGATCCACAATCACCCAAATAACATCATGCTTCCTCAAAGTCCGAGGAATTCCAACCACAAAGTCCATGGTGATCCGCTCCCACTTCCACTCTGGAAGCTCAATCTGCCGAAATAACCCTCCCGGTCTCTGATGCTCACATTTGACCTGCTAACAATTGAGACACTTATCTACAAACTCTGTTATAGCCTTCTTCATTCTTCGCCACCAATAGTGATGTCTCAGATCCTGGTACATCTTCGTGGTATCCGGATGGATGGAATACCGCGAACTACGAGCCTCCTCGAGAACTAACTCCCGAAGACCATCTACATTGGGCACACAGATACGGCCATGCATCCTCATAACCCCATCCTCTCCTATAGTCACATCTCTGGCATCACCCCGCCGGACTCTATCCTGGAGAACTAAAAGGTGGGGATCATCATATTGGCGCTCTCTGGTACGATCATGGAGGGAAGACCAAGAAACCACACAAGCTAATACCCGGCAAGGCTCAGAAAGATCCAATCTCACGAACTGACTGGCTAAGGACTGAACATCTAAGGCTAGAGGCCTCTCAACTGCATGAAGGTATGCCAAACTCCCCAAACACTCCACCCGGCGACTCAAGGCGTCGGCCACCACATTGTCCTTCCCCGGGTGGTATAATATAGTGATGTCATAGTCCTTTAGAAAATCTAACCATCTACGCTGGCGCAAATTTAGATCCTTCTTCCTGAATATGTGTTGTAAACTGTGGTGGTCAGTATAAATCTCACAAGGCACACCGTACAAATAATGACTCCAGATCTTCAAGGCATGAACAATGGCAGCTAACTCAAGGTCATGGACAGGGTAATTCTTCTCATGTATCTTCAACTGTCTGGACACGTAGGCAATCACCCTACCGTCCTGAATCAACACCGCTCCAAGGCCGACTCGCGAGGCATCACAATAAACTGTATAAGACCCCGAACCAGTAGGCAATATCAATATTGGGGCTGTAGTCAAAGCTGTCTTGAGCTTCTGAAAGCTCGCCTCACACTCCTCTGTCCACTGAAATGGAGCACTCTTCTGGGTCAATCTAGTCATAGGGGCTGCACTCGATAAAAATCCCTCCACAATACGACGGTAGTAACCTGCCAAGCCAAGGAAACTACGAATCTCTGTGACTGAGGATGACCTGGGCCAACTCTGCACGGCCTCTACCTTCTTCAGATCCACCCGAATGCCCTCACTCAATACTACATGGCCTAAGAATGCCACAGAACTCAACCAAAACTCACATGTTGCGAACTTTGCATACAACTTCTTCTCTCTCAGGGTCTGAAGTACTGTCCTCAGGTGTTGCTCATGATCTTCTCGACTCCGGGAGTAAACAAGAATATCATCTATGAAAATAATGACGAACGAGTCAAGATATGGCCTGAACACACTGTGCATCAAATGCATAAATGCTGCGGGGGCATTAGTCAGCCCGAATGACATAACTAAAAACTCGTAATGTCCATGCTGAGTCCTGAAGGCAGTCTTCGGGATATCCGGCTCCCGAATCTTCAACTGATGGTAACCTGAGCACAAATCAATCTTAGAAAATACATGTGCGCCCTGAAGCTGTTCAAATAGATCATCAATACGAGTCAATGGATAACGGTTCTTCACTATAACCATGTTCAATTGGCGATAATCAATACACATGCGCATAGAACCATCTTTTTTCTTCACAAACAGGACAGGAGCACCCCAAGGTGAAACACTGGGTCGAATAAAACCCTTATCAAGCAATTCTTATAACTGATCTTTCAACTCCTTCAATTCAGGAGGAGCCATACGGTACACAGGAATGGAAATGGGTTGAGTGCCCGGTAACAAATCAATGTCTCTATCGGGCGGCATGCCCGAAAAATCAGCTGGAAACACATCGGGATAATCCTGTACCACTGGAACTGAATTAACAGAATGGGTATCAACACTTACATATCTCACATAATCTAAATACGCGGCACACCCCTTCTCAACCATACGCTGAGCTTTAAGAAAAGAGATAACTCTAATGGGAGTGTTATCTAAGGTACCACTCCACTCAACATGCAGAATACCTAGAATAGCCTGCGTCACGGTCTTGGAGTGACAATCAAGAATTGCATAATGGGGCAAAAACTAGTCCATGCCCAAGATAATATCAAAATCCACCATATCGAGTAAAAATAAATATGCACTGGTCTGAAAACCACGAATAGTAACCAAACACGATTGATAAACGCGGTCCATAACAAGAGAATCCCCCACAGGAGTAGAAACATAAATAGGAGAACTCAAAGAATCTCGGTCTATACCCAAATGCGGAGAAAAATAAGAAGACACATAAGAGTACATGGAGTCTGGATCAAATAGAACTGATGCATCTCTGTGACAAACAAGTATAATACCTGTGATGACAGAATCAGAGGAAACAACCTCGGTACGAGCAAGAATAGCATAATATGTGGTCTGGCCTCCCCCTCGAGGGTGACCTCTACCTCCCCGACCTCCTCCCCTAACTGGCTGGACAGATGGGGTAGCAGCTGGAGCTGTGATCGTGGCCTGAGAATCCTGTTGAGCACGCTGTGGCTGAAAAGTCTGTGAGGATGCACCCCTACTAAGTCTGGGGCAGTCCCTAACCATATGGTGTGCATCGCCACACTCGAAACAAGCTTTGGGAGGACGTGGTGGCTGTGACTGGCTAGGGCCAGGTCTTCCAGACTGACCTCTGAAAGCACCCCGCGCATGAGGCGCGCTAGATACTGGAGGTGCATAGTAAAGCTCTCGAGGCCTGGGTGGAGTTGGGGTACCACTGGCTGCTGGAAGAGATGAATGAACAGGGCGGACTATATAACCCCTACCATGTCGACCTGCTGCTGAGGTACGGGCACCAGAGTAGTGGCCCGACTCTCGAGACCTCTAGGCCTCTCTCTCCTCTCGCTCCCTAGCGAGCATACCCTCGATCCTCCTAGCAATGCTCACTACCTGCTGATAAGGAATATCCATCTCCAACTCTCGAGCCATGCTAGATATGATGGGTGGGATAAAACCCTCAATGAACCGGCGAACCCTCTCGCGAATAGTAGTAACCAAATCCAGTGCATGCCTAACCAATCTGGTGTAACGGATAGCATACTCTAAAACTGTCATAGCACCCTGGCGCAAATGCTCAAACTCTGCGCGACATGCGTCCCTGAGGATCTGAGGAACAAACTCTCTTAGGAATATATTGGAGAACCGGGTCTAGGTCAGTGAAGCAGCCTCGTCTGGACTGTCTAACTCATAGGAGCCCCACCAATCATAGGCGGCTCCGCGAAGCTGGAAGGTAGTAAAGGAAACCCCACTAGATCCGGCTATGCCCATAGTGCGAAGAATACGGTAGCACTCCTCTAGAAACTCCAAGTCATCGTCTGATGCTAGTCCACTGAATACCGGAGGGTCATACTTCTTGAATCTCCCAAGTCTCCGTTTCTCGTCCTCTGAAGCAGCTGACCCTTCCTCGGGCTGAACTGGCATTACAGGCGGCACAGGAATGATCTCTGGGACCTGCTCCACATGCACTCGTTGCTCAGGAGTGCGGGCGGTGGGAGTTTGTGCTCCTCCCCCGGCCTGGGATGTGGCTGCAGCAAGGGGAAGCAACCCTGCCTGAGCCAGAGTGGTGTACATAGACATGAACTGAGCTAACGTCTCCTGAAGGGCTGGAGTAGTAGTGGCAGTAGGCGTGTCAGGTGCTTGGACCTCGGCTGGATCTTCTGTGGTACCTCGGCGGTAGCTCGCGCAGGTGCTCTTGTTGCACCACGTGCGTGTCCTCGGCCACTACCTCAGCCCTGACCTCTGACGGCTGCAGTAGGGGGCACGGGTGTCTGATCGTCCCGAGTAGCACGTGTCCTCACCATCTAGGAGAGAATAGAAGACAGAGGTTTAGAATTGATGTCAAAAATATTGCACGACAAGGAAATCAATGAAGTGAAGATTTTTCCTAAACAGTTAGATAACCTCTCGTAGATAAGTACAGACGTCTCCGTACCGATAAGCGAGACTCTAATAAAACGGACTGTGTTCCGTGACTCCTATGAACCTAGGGCTCTGATACCAACTTGTCACGACCCCAGTTCACCCTCCGTGAACATGTCGTGATGGAACCTAGTTCATATAACTAGGTAAGCCTAACAATGCAGAAAAACAACATCACTTGCGGAATAATTAAGTAAAACTGAACAATCTAAAAGAAAGACTATATATGAATGCCGCTCGGCATATTCAACTCAAAAATAATGCGAAAGTCTACAATATCACCACAAAACCCGGAAACTCACGGGAAACACAGGCTAACAGGAATGTAATACACTGCTCTAACTCCAGAATGTATAAACAACTGTAGGGAAGGAAAAGCTTTCCACAAAAATGCTGGAATAAGATAGAGACTTCTGGTCTGCGGACGCGGAAGATGTACCTCGAATTCTCTTCTGGATCTCTCAACCTCGGGGATGGTGCACCTAGTTAGAGATACCTGGATCTGTAGATGAAAAACATGCGCATAAGGGGAATGAGTACACCACAGCGGTACTCAGTAAGTGCCAAGCCTAACCTCGGTCGTGTAGTGACGAGGAAGGTCAGGGACCTACTGAGGTTAAACAATATAATAGGAATTTACAGTATGAAAACAGACAGTAATAATGGGTCCAGTAGTGAAATAAGACAGGTCAACAAGGCAATAACAAAAAATTAGAACAGAGTAAACACGGAATATGAATAGCTCAATAACAATGGTAACAATCAGGATCTCCCAAGATACCATCCTGTAGTCCTTTTCTCGACTGTCTAGTGGATCTCCCGGGATACCGTCCCGTAGTCCATCATATGTATATCCGAAGGATCTCCCGGGATACCGTACCGTAATCCCAAAGTATATATGCAGCGGGATCTCCCGGGATACCGTCCCGTAGTCCCAAAGTAAATATGCATGGGGATCTCCCGGGATACCGTCCCATAGTCCTAAAGTAAATATGCAGGGGGATCTCCCGGGATACCGTCCCGTAGTCCCAAAGTAAATATGCATGGGGATCTCCCGGGATACCGTCCCATAGTCCTAAAGTAAATATGCAGGGGGATCTCCCGGGATACCGTCCCGTAGTCCCAAAGTAATTATGCAGGGGGATCTCCCGGGATACCGTCCCGTAGTCCCAAAGTAAATACACAGCCACAACAAGAAGACATTAAGAATTAGAGTGCAAAATACAAGGTAACAATTAATTCTAGCCTAACATGCTTCCCGTAGTACAATTAAAGAGACTTAAGCAAATAGGCGATTTAGGGAAACTAGGCATGATTTTCTATGCTAACATAGACTATAATTGCAAATAGAATAAAACAAGTAAGAAACAAAACTCAGTCTAAATGTTTAAAGTAAAACCGGATTTTCAACAATTAGCACAAGTACGCGCTCGTCACCTCACGTACAAAGCATTCAATTACCAAATATCACATCCTAAGGGGAAAGGTCCCCCACACAAGGTTAGACAAGCCACTTACCTCGAACCGGTTCAAAATAAACTTGAAACCACACGTTTGCCACGAGTATCCGACTCCAAATGGCCCAAATCTATACAATTCAATTACATATCGTAAATAACATCTCAAGCAACTGATTCTATTATTTAATTCAAAGTTAAGGCGCGAAATTAGGTAAAATAACCAAAATGCCCCTCAGGCCCACGTCTCTGAATCGGGTAAAAGTTATATTTTCCGGACACCCATTCACTCACGAACTCACTCGACCAGAAACAATCGAAATCCGATGCCAAAAATCCCTTAAATTCTAAAAATTTCGGTTTGGGGAAGTTTCATCAATTTCCCATGGTTTTCCCCCATTTTTGATAATTAAACCAAAGAAAACAATGGGATTAATTGTCTAACAATGAATTAGGATTAGAAAATGTTACTTATGATCCTTCTCTTCAAAAACCACTGAAAATCACCAATTCCCGAGCTCTTACATGATTTTTAGACTTATGAAATAAACCCTCAGATTTTTGGAATAAAACACACAGGGATCTCGCACCTCCGGTCCCGATCACCGCACCTGTGGTACCGCACCTGCAGAAAAAGTATCACAAGTGCGGAATTCACTTAAGTCCACTGGGGCCGCACCTGCGGTCGTTTGGTCGCACCTGCGGTCGTTTGGTCGTACCTGCGGTCCCGCACCTACGGAACCCAGGTCGCACCTGCGACCACTGGTCAACCCCCTTACCATCACACCTGCGATCAACCCTATCGCGCCTGCGAGTCCGCACCTGCGGGAAAACCTTCACAGGTGCGAAAACACCAGAAGAGGTCTGGTTCAACCATTTGGCAAGTCCAAATTTCTCCCGTTAAGCATCCAAAACAACCCCGAGGCCTACGGGACCTCTACCAAAACCACTAACCAACCCTAATGCCTTATTTCAACTAGGTCGAGCCTTAAAAACACATCTCATAACATCAAAAATATCGATTATGCATAGGTTCAATCCTAGGATATAAACTCATCTGAATGACCTCACATTTTGCACACACATCCCAAATGACATGACGGAACTACTGCAACTTCTGGAATTCCATTCTGACCGTCGGATCAAAAACTCACTATCGGACTGGAAACTTCAAATTTTCAAACTTCGGCATTTTAAGCCTAAATGAGCTACGAACTTCCAAACTACATTCCAAACATGCTCCCAACCCCAAAATCACCTAACGGAGCTAACGGAACCATCGGATTTCCATTCCGAGGTTTTCTTCACACTGCTTCGACTACGGGAAACTTTCCAAAACCTAAGCTCTCATTTAGGGACTAAGTGTCCCAAAACTCTCCGAAACTCAAAACCGAACGTCCCCACAATTCAATTTAGCAGAAATAGACTTGGGGAAAATAGTTAATAGGGGATAGGGGAATTAATTCTTAAGACGACCGACCGGGTCGTCACAGAGATCGCTCATGTGGTCCCAGTCTCACAGATGCGACTCTTGAGGGAGTTGCCAATTTCCGCAGGTGCGGACCCCTTTCCGCAGGTACGGACTTCGCTCCGTAGGTGCGAAAATAGGCCCCCTTCCTGTTATTCGCAGGTGTGAAAATTTTCTCGCAGATGCGAGACCGCAGGTGCGAAAATCCTGTAGGCAGTGCACTTCCTTTTAAACTCGGGACTTAGCCATTTTTGAACACCTCTCTTCATTCTTGGGCAATTTTGAGATCATGCAAGGAGGGTATTCGACCTATCTGTTGTGAGTTATGTAATTCCAACTATGAATTTATCTTATTACTTGAATTGCTAGGTAGATTAACACCACAATTAGTTGAAATCATGGGTTTAGAGTAAAACCTAGGTTTTTGACAAAAATGGGAAATTACCAAGAAATTTGTTGTGGAATCAAACAAAAACTATATAATATTGATCCTTAGGCCATGGGTGATAGATTCCTTCAAAACTTTCCAGAATCCGAGCACGTGGGCCTGGGAGTGTATTTTGGGATTTTGGGATTTTGCAATTTAGGTTGAAATAATCATTTAAATAGGGAAGTTTCATAATTTTGAGTATAGATTGATTTTTTTATGCAATATTTGACTAGTTTCGAGTCCTTGGGTGACGAATTTGGAGTTTCGGGCGCATTCTTGACCCGGGAAGTAGACTTGACGCGAGGTAAGTCTCCTTTCTAACCTTGTAAGAGGGAATTTTCCCCATAGGTGAATTAAATGATTATGTGTCATTGTTGTGGGGGACTACGTGCGTGCAAGGTGACGAGAGCCAGTGTGTAGTGACTATTATTCTTATGTCCGGGTAGTTAGGCCCACACCATGCCATGTGAATTCCATTTACTTGAGTTATATGCTTTGTAATTTCATTGTATGCAACTTTATTTTTAAGAAAAAACCGAGAGTTTGATGTTTTAAAGGAGTTGTTATTTTAAAGGAATTGAAAGAAAGATGTTGTATTTTCATGCGAACGCTTCTCAATTTATATTCTCAAGCGGAGTGATTCTTTCCCCTACTCTCATGGGAGCGGGTCGTACGCCACGGCAGGTTGATAGATGCATCTATGGTTCGCGTCGTTCGACCCTTCGGCAGTGCACCGTTATTATTATTATTATGTTGTCCCTGGCCGGATGTCCTTATTCCACTACGCGCATGCTATTTGTCTGATATTGTTTATGACTGTTGAGCTGTGAATTATGCTGGAGGATTGAACTGAAAACTTGTAAATTGATGCTTCACTACATATTTAGAGATTATTTTTAAATTCGATATTTATTTTCTTACTAACCATGCTTACTTGTTGTCCTCTTTTAAATTATCACCTAAATACACCGTTTGGACCCTAGTAAGTGTCAAGTCGACCTCTTGTCACTACTTCTTCGAGATTAGGAGGGATACGTACTGGGTACATATTATTTATGTACTCATGCTATGCTCTGTACTTAATTGTACAGGTTCTGAGGCAGATGCATCTGGGTTCCAGTCCGGAGCTCATTCCTGAGTTTTACTGGTCGAGGCTTCACGGTGAGCTGCTCTTCTTGGCGGTTTCCAGCAGCACTTTGGAGTTATTCTTTTGTTATTTCTGTCTATGCTTACTCAGACAGCAGGACAGACTTTCATTCTTTTGATATTATTCTACTAGATTCTTGTAGACTTGTGACACTAGTTCCTGGCACTCACGTGCTAGTAGACTTTATTTTGGGATGTAATCGTTAATTATGACTTCACGATTATTTATTTTGCATGAAATTTTCCTAGTTATCCGTTTCTAATTAATGTCTCAAAACTAAGTTAAGCAAACATTGAAAAATGTTTTGGTAAACTACTTGAAATCACTAGTAGATAATGGTTGGCTTGCCTGACGGCGGTGTTGGGCGCCATCGCGACCTGAATTAATATTTGGGTGGTGACAATATGGATCCATTCCGTAAGAAAGATCGTCTCCTAGGAGACTAGTTGGCCTCCCAATTATGCCCGAGCGTGGATGTTCCTTGGGCAGTGGAAAAGAAAGATCACCTCCAAAGAGTTCACCGCTGAAGTTAAGATATGGTTGCCCATCATATGCAGCCGCGTCTCTCCAGTGTCGAATGTATGGAATGTGTCTATTCTGAGGGCCCTGATGGTGGCATGTATCCTTGATGGTACCCCACTCAATGTTGGTGAGATCTTCATCAACGAACTGAAGGAGTATCGGTGTCTAAACGGTACATCATTGATTTTCCCCTCTCTTATCACTAAGTTATGCCAGCTAGCTGGGGTCGAGGAGGATCCGGGGGACAACTGGGTAGAGTCGGGAAATCCAATCAACCTTTAGAAGAAGAGAGGAGAGGGTGGAGATGTCATGGGGAAGAAGAGAAAATCGAAATTTCCTCCTCAAACCGAGCAGGTTAGCCAGCCTTCTTCTTCTACAGGAGGACCGTTTGCTATGTTTTTCGAGGAAATGCGGCAGGTTCGCGAGCTAGTATCTCGTCTTCCTCAGGGACCTGGGGAAACATTTGAGGGACCCTCTACGTATGTTTCAAATAAGGACTTTAAGAATTTCCTTAATGATCAGAAGAAACAGGGGGAGCACCTAAAGCAGCTGGAGAAGGCATATACTAATTTGGCCACGGCACACGGTGGTTTGAGATCCTCTTATGCCAAACTGGAAATTGCACACTCCTTGATGAAGAAAAGGGAGAAGAAGAGAGATAAGTTCTTCACCCGCATTTGGAGGAGTGTGAAGGGGTTGTTCAATGTTCTAAATCCTTAGGAGCCATTACCATCGGCTGAGCCAAAATAGCACGATGATGTTCCAGTCCACTGGTCTGAGGAAGAATAAGAAGAGGATGCGATGGAGTCTGGCAGTGAGGGGAGTACTTGATGCAGTATCCAGGGAGCATTGTTCATCATTTTACTCTATTTTGCTAATTTTCAAGTTGAGGTGGCTTCTTGAATAACTGTGAGTGGAATGTTAATTTATTTATTTGCGAATTGGTATTTGTTTTGTGTTCTTATGACAATTTATTTTATTTAGGTGAATCGGTATTCTGTCCTTTGTTAGTTACGTGACATTACTTTGTTTTCATATAGAGATTGTTATGTTATATATGCATAGTATGTTTTTATTTTGGTGGTTATATCCTTGCTAATCGGTTAATCCTTTTGGAGCAATTGTTTCGACTCTTCCTTTTGATAGATAGCTTGGCGACTTTCTTTAGGGAATTAGTCTTGTAGTGTAGATATAGTTTTGTTAACTTAGAAAGAATGAGTGGTTCGAGTTGAGGTTGTGCCTGTCGAAAAAATTTGTGGCTTGCTCGGTACCAACATGATTTAGACCTCGGCATATGGATGCTTGATGTTTTTTAAAAAAAAATAAATGC
This sequence comes from Nicotiana paniculata, assembly GCA_005239505.1. NCBI lineage: Eukaryota > Viridiplantae > Streptophyta > Magnoliopsida > Solanales > Solanaceae > Nicotiana > Nicotiana paniculata. The sequence continues at coordinate 22,691 of MDKI01219726.1, read as the reverse complement.
TCTTATATTCACAAAAATAGTTTTCTCGGGCTACAAGTAACCCTTTTGAGATTTACTAGTTTCAATTAAGTCTTGGGTCTGTATTCCACCTGAGTTTTCATGGTTACAAAGCTCACCCATGAGTGGAGCATATTAGGAGGACTTTCTTAGATACTCACAAATGGATCAAGCTAAGGGCATTGTCACTTTATAACAACTAGAAATTGTACTTGCAATGACACCATCTGATATAGCAACCTCAACCCTACCATAGAAAATACATATCAACAGGACGGGTCTCCACCTGTAGGAGCCTAACCTCCACATTTGACATTTTGACCCCTTACCCTAGATGGTCATATAAGTTGAGTTGTAACTTCAATGGGGCGCGTAGCCTGAGTTCTCTGATGAAATATGGCTCTCTCAAGTCTAGGAAAATTTCTACCACTAACTGAAATAAAGTATTGACCTTCCCTGAGCAATGGGCTGAGTCATGCCCCGGCCTTAGCCTCTACCCCTAATAGGAGTTCTTGCTGCTGGGGGACCTAATTATTGGTCAGTAGAAGAAGAAGCACGCTTTCTTGCCGTTTACAATAGAATAGAAGAGTTCTGTGAGCATTTGAGATCACAAGAATCGCACGATGGAGTATAAATAACAATGAGTTTGTTCCTAACGTCATAGCCTCTAAGAGATAAGTACAGACGTCTCTTCACCGATCCCTCAGACTCTATTAACCTTGTTCGTGAATTGTGAGACCTAGGCAACCTAGTGCTCTGATACAAACTTGTCACGAACCAAATTCCCAACCCACAGGATCGTGATGGTTCCTAACACCACCCTTGCTAGGCAAGCCAATGTTAGAACTCAACTAACCATTTTCTTTTAACAATTTGCTTAAACATGAATAAACAATTCAAAAATGAATACTAAATCTAATATTTCCCAATAAATAACTTCATGAATAATAACCGGATAAATAAACCAAACCACAAACTAAAGATATACTATATAACTACCCAGGGTTTGGTGTCACAATTCATGAACTACTAAAGAGTACTACAAATAAATGGCTGAAAGAAATATGTCTCTGTTTTGAATGAAATAAAGCAGTATCTAAATAAATAAGGGGAGACTCCAGGAATCTGCGGACGCCAGCAGATCTACCTTGTGTCTCCGTGTAAAAACTCAATTATGCTCAAAGAATCAGCAACTACTTTCACCTAACTTCGACCGGTACCTGGAACTGCACAAGAAGTGCAGAGTGTAGTATCATTACAACCGACCACATGTACCGAGTGAGTGTCGAGCCTAACCTCGACGAAGTAGTGACGAGGCTAGGACAGGACACTACATAAAACCTGGACATGTATAAAAATACTAGCAGCAATAATAGCAATTAAAGAGTTAACATTATATCCAATAATGGGAAGGGATCATGTTATGGGGAATTTAACATAAGGAGTGAGAAGAACAACAAGACAGAAATCAACAATAATTTAAAGCAAAAAGAATAGAAAAGGAACTCGCATGGCACCACCCTTCGTGCTTTTACTCTCATCCTCCCCATATCATAAATAAGCATACACGGCATCACCCTTCGTGCTTTTACTCTCACAATGTATTTCCTTCAGGCCCAGCATCACCCTTCGTACTTTTACTTTCACAATGTATTTCATTCAGGCACGACATCACCCTTCGCGCTTTACACTCTTCCTCACAATAGAATATATTTGGATCACGCACGGCATCAACCTTCGTGCTTTACACTCATCCTTACCAATCGCAGAATCAATAACAACATACAAAGAGGGATTTCATAGGAAATCGATGATTCATCATAGTTTCTATTATCATTTATCATTTCAATCTCAATACAATATTCACAAGGGCTTTCACAAGAAATTAGTGCTTGAACATAGTTTCTAGCTTCATTTGTTATTCAAATCGCAACTCAGTGTTCACAATATTATCCATCATGGTGGAACCGGATACCAAAATTCCAACATTTCAACAACAACGATAATCACAAGTAATAGGCTTTATAACTACCAAAATAACAAGAATTTACTTTCACTCACATGTTATGACCTGACCACAACGTATAGGTACTCGTCACCTCACCTATACATTGGATTTAGCAACAAAACAGGTAACAAGTAGTCCACAATACCTATTCCCCCAATCTAAGGTTAGACACAACACTTACCTCGAATTCACAGGCCACTCACTGCACAAGCACTGCTTTTCCTTTGGAATTGGGCTTCAACTCACTCGAATCTAATCACAATTGGGTTCAATATCGTTAATTATTGCTAAAGGTATTAACTTTAACGAAAACTATGGTTTTCTTATGTTTTCTTATCAAAATATGAAAATCAACCTCGGGCCTGCTTTGTCTAAACTCGAGGTTCAGACCAAAATCTATTTACATATTCTTCCCGGATCCCGGATATACAATTGATTTTGGAATCCGACCTCAATTCGAGGTCTAAATTCCCAAATTTTGAAATTCCTAAGTTCTACCCAAAACCCCCAATTTTTACCATGAAAACTCTAGGTTTTTGGTTGAAATCTTGTTAATAGTTGTTAAGGATTGAAAGGAATTAGTTAGAGATCACTTACCAATGATTTGGAGAAGTTTGGGTCTTTGGAAAATCACCTATGGAGGTTTAGGGTTTGAGAGAATTTGAAAAGGAGGTGAAAATCCCATCTAAAATCTGTTTTAACAGGTTGTGGTTATCGCATTTGCGATCAGGGGTTCGTAATTGCGAACCTTTCAGATTTTGGCAGCCATCGCAAATGCAATGAAATTGTCGCATTTGCGACATATGAGGAGTTCCCATTTGCGGCCAGAATTCTTGCATTTGCGAGATCTGAGATTGGCGCAAGTATTCGCATTTGCGAAGCCTGATCTTGCAAATGCGATATCAAAGGACTGCAAACACCAGATATCAGCTGTACAAAAAAAATTCTAAGTCTAAACACTCTATAGCCTACCCGAAACTCACCCGAGCCCTCGGGGCTCCAAACCAAACATGCATGCAAGTCTAAAAATATCATACGAACTTGCTCGTACGATCAAATCATCAAAGTAACATAAAAAACTATGAATTAAACCTCAAAACTCATGATTTTCTCAAGAACTCTCAATTTTCTAACTTTTCAACCGGACGTCCGAATCACATCAAATCAACTCCGATTCTCATCAAATTTCGCATATAAGACTTAAATATCATAACAAACTTATTCCGGGTTCCAGAGCCAAAATACGGGCCCGATACCAAAAATTTCACATTTTATTTCATTTTTTTATTTCCTATAAAAAAACAGCAAAACAATTTTCTTCAAAAACAAGGCTAGGGAGCTCGGAATTCAATTCTGGGCATACGCGCAAGTCTTATATTTTATTGCGGACCTGTTAGGGTCGTCGGAATATAGATCTGGGTCCGTTTACTAAAAATATTGACTAAAGCCAACTAAAACCAAAATTTTAACTCTGAAAATTACTATTTCTCATATTTTCACATAAAAGCTTTCCGGATTCATGTGAGGACTGTGAATGCAAGTCAAGGTAATTAAAATTAGTCTTTTTAAGGATACCGGGTCTGGAATGGTGTCTTAATTCCTAAGATGAGTCTTTGGATACACATTGGATTTGTTCGTGGGTTAATGGACACTTGGAGAGTGTCAAATTGATGTTGATAGAAAGTTATCATCTCATGTCATCATCTTAAACTCATGCAAAGGTTAGCTAAACCTATCATTTGAATATTTTATATCAAATTGCTGCATTACCTGGTATAGACCCTTACATCCAGGTAGAAGTATTTGAGTATACTTGATGCATGTCTCCTTTGCATGCGGAGCTAGTGCAACAATATTTGTTTTGATTTCATAATCAAAAAAGCATGCTTATGATCTCTTGTTTGATTGTGTACTTAAATTATGATATTCCTTATTCTAAGACTATCTCTCTAGATATTTCTCTATATTGAACATGTTATTCAATTACGCAGGTTATGCACACTGAGTGTTTTTTACTTATAAACTATCTCACTACTTCATCGAGGTTAGTCAAGATACTTACTGAGTACATGGGTTCGGTTGTACTCGGACTATACTTTTGTACCTTGCGTGCAGATTCTTGGAGCTGAGCTACTATGGGTGACAAAGGCTAGCAGTGAAGTTGTAACTTCATCCTAGATTCAAGCTACCATTTGTTCATGGTAGTTTAGGACTTTATTTTTGCTTATGTAAAATTCAAAAAAAAATTGTATTTGTACTTATTATCCCCTTTGTAAATCTAAACTATAGTGGATCATGACTTGCACTACCAGTCCTTAGGATAGTTGTATTGAATTCTTGTAACAACTCAGCCGGTCGTTCTGTGAGATTAGCCATGTTTCCCCCGTTTTTTCTTTATCATATATTTCTTATCCTATATATTTTGTGTTGGGTCGGTTGGTTCGGGTTCAGAGTGGTCTTGGTGAGAACTGAGACACTTGGTCTCTTAAATTAGCTTAATAGTTCAAAAAGTCAGCTAGAAGTTGACTTATTGGTAAACGACCTTGGAATGCATATTTTATGGCTCAGATAGCTTCGTTCGGTGATTTGGGACTTAGGAGTGTGTTCGGAATGAAGTTTTGATATTCGGTGTAGAATTAGGCTTGAATTGACGAAAGTTAGTTTTTGGCGATTTTCGGTCGGCAGTGGAAAATAGGCTATCAGGGTTGGAATGGAATTCCGGAAGTTGGAACAGGTTTGTAATGTCATTTTGGATATGTGTGCAAATTTCCAGGTCAATCGGATGTGTTTTGGTTGGTTTCGGCATCATTGGCGAAATTTAGAAGTTTCAAAGTTCATAGACTTGAATTTGATGTAATTTTAGTGTTTTTGTGTTGTTTTTGGTGTTTCGAAGGCTCGACTAAGTTTGAATGATGTTATGGGGTGTTTTAGTAGGATTAGTTGAGGTCCCGGGGGCCTCGGGTGTAATTCGGATTCCCAAACGGGCATTTTTGGTCTTAAGGAGTCTGCTGGTTTTCTGGTGTTTTAGCAGCAGTGGTTTCTTCACTGCGATGGTGTGAGTTCACCCGTGATCGTGTAGGGTAAATCTTGATGCAGGCAGATTTGTTCTATGCGATCCCATAAGGAGGTTTTCAATCACATAGATTAGGCAGCCAGATCAGTGCGGTCGCGTGGTTCGTTGTGCGATTGCATAGAAGAGAAAGGGGGGCGCGTGAGGTTGTTGCAATTGTTCTTCGCGACCGCGTGAATGGGTATGCGATCGCATCGATCACAGAGTCAAAGCTTCACGATCGCGTGGGGAATGGTGTGATCGCAATTGGTAAAATTTGGATCCAATTGTGGTATGATTTTGGTGTTCTTTGTATGTATAGAATCTTGGGAGGATGAGGATTCTAGTGATGTAAATTTTATCGAATTCCAAGATGTGGGCCTAGGGCTCGGGTTTGGCCAAATTTCGAGAATTGTGTCTAAATTGATAGTTTTCGATTGGGTTTTGTTCCTTTAGGATATATTGATGATGTTAATCTGGTTTTGGTTAGATTCAGAGCAATCGGGAGCCGATTTGAGGGGAAAGAGCATCGCTGATTAGTATTGTGGCCCGGTAGAGGTAAGTAATGGCTAGAAATCTTGTCCTAATGGTATGGAACCTCGGACTTCCTATTTCTCACTGTTTTTAGAATGGCGCACATGTCGGATGACGAGTATGTGGCGTGCACTGATTTTTGGATTGGATTTGGTCCTCTCTGCGGCAACTATTTGGTTGCGGATTTTACTCTAAATCGTATGTTAAATGGTGTTCTAAAATTATTGCTATATTTGGGCTATAAGCCATGTTTGGGGCCTCGTGCCGACTTGTTTAGACCCCTTGGGGGCTTTTCTTTTTACTGTTATTTTCCTCATTGTGTTGATTATGATTTACACTCAGTCATGTTATGTTTAACTGATTTCGAAACTCTGCCTTATTTACACTATTTTGAGATATAAAATAATATTTTGTGTCGAGTACCCCGTTTTACTGATACGCCCGAAGGGATTTTGAGAGTTTCTGACTGAGTGAGGACGAGGGCCTGATTGTGAGGATATGATATGCCACGAGGTGGCTTGATATTAGTGCTTGGGCTGAAGGAGCCCCTCCGGAGTCTGTACACATACCCAGTGAGCGTAGGTACCTACTGAGTGTGAGTGCCGAATGATGAGTGATTGGGAGGCATGAGTGACAGTGAGGTTTCCCGAGGGGATGATGTTGAGTGACTATGAGGTATGCTAAGTGATGTTCTGCTCGAGGGGCGATTTATGATTCATGTTTTGGACCGAGGGTCTACTTATGACTTATTTAATTTTACACTAAATTCTTCTGGTATTTTTATTTCTGAATTGTTGGAAAACACATTTTTCAAAGGATTTTTACTGAAGCTGGCTTTTAAGGCATGTTGATTTCATATATATATGTATACACTGTTGGAAAGAAAGGTTGTGCATATTGTGAACTGATGATTTGATTTTATGTGTTTCTTACTGCTTAGCCTTGATTTGTTTTTATTACTACTGAGTTGGCATACTCACATTACTCCATGCACCCCTGTGTGCAGATACAGGTGCTTATACCGAGCGTTAGCCATTTATTTCCATACGGAGACGTAGTCGGGATATAGAGGTAGATGTTCAGCGTCAGCATCAAATCTCTATTTTCCCTTCTTATTTTGTACCTAGTTCTTCGTTCCGAGGTTTTGTATTATATTAGTGGACTTTTTTTTTGGTATATTCCTTAGATGCTCATGACATGTTGACTCGGGATCTTGGGGATGGTTTTAGACTATTTGACTATTTGTTTTGCTTAATAGATTCAGTAATTTACTTACGTCTATGAAAGTCAAAAATGAGTTGGGATTTTTGAAAGAAATTGTATATATGTGAGTGTTGGCTAGCCTTGTTCCACGATAGGCGCCATCACGAACGATTTAGGATTTGGGGTCGTGACAAGTTGGTATGAGAGCCTAGGTTACATAGGACTCAACGGTCATGAGCAGGTTTAGTAGAGTCTTGCAGATTGGTACGGAGACGTTTGTACTTATCTTCGAGAGGCTGCGGAACCCTTAGGAACAATCTCATTTTTCTTGAATTCTGTTGTGCCATTTCGTTGATTCTAGAAATCTAAACTTCTGTTGTTTCCTTCTCTCACAGATGGTGAGGACTCACGCTACCGATCAGGGTGATCAGCCACCAGCTAGACCAGCAAGAGCTCGAGGCCATGGTCGAGGTCGTGGTAGAGGTAGGGGCCAGCCCGTGCAGTAGCCAGGGCAGTACCAGTTGATCCCTCTACTGTTCAGGATCAGATTCCCACCGCAGATGCTCCAACAGGACAGGCTCAAGCACCGGCAGTGCCTATTGTTATTTCGGGTCTTCAAGAGACCTTGGCTCAGATCTTGACTGTGTACCACCCTTGCTCAGGCAGTTGCCGCTACTTCTCAGGCCAAGGGAGGCAGTCAAACTCCAGTTGCCCGGAAACCTGAGCAGGTTACTCAAGGCCATCAGACACCGAGGGCAGTTCCAGCCCAGCTAGTTGCTCAAATTTGGGACTTTATGATTACGGCTATTCCAGAGGATGAGCAGCGTAGACTGGAGAGATTTAGTAGACTTCAGCCTTTGACATTCAGTTATGTTGAGGGAGAGGATGCCCAAGGTTTTCTGGATAAGTGTCACAGGATGTTGCGTACTGCTGGGATTCTGGAGCCCAGTGGGGTTTCGTTTGCTACTTTTCAGTTTTCTGGTGCTGCTTTCACTTGGTGGGAGTATTTTGAGAGGCATGGGCCTATTGGTTCAGCACCCCTCACCTGGCTGCAGTTTTCCACTATCTTCTTGGAGAAGTATGTACCCTAGTCTCATAGGGAGGAGGAGCGCATGCATTTTGAGCAGTTGCGTCAGGGGGAGCTATAAGTGATGCAGTATGAGATGCGATTTTTGGATTTTGCTTGTCATGACACTGAGTTGGTCCCTACTGATAGGGAGAGGATTAGGAAGTTCGTGGATGGCCTCACTTATCAGCTCCGCATTTTCATGACTCGAGAGAGGGTATCAGATGCTATATTTGAGCAGTTCATTGATATTGCTTGAGATATTGAGTCGGTTCCCCGCCAGGAGCGGGTGGAGAGGGAGGCCAAGAGGCCTCGTGGATTGGTTGGTTAGAGTGGTGCTCCTTCCAAGGGTTGTTTCAGCATGGTAGAGGTCGTTCATTCAGGCCTCCTCAGTCAGTCCGCCCAGCCTATAGTGGTACATCTTCCGGGCATGGTCCCCGCAGTTCTCAGCCACGCCGTTCGTCATTCGGTGCCCTTCTGCTAAGAGTGCAGCTCGAGCACCACCAGTTCAGATTTCCTCTATGCATGATTCTTCTAGTGGCCATTCTGGTTCTAGGGGTTTCTATCGGTCCCCGCCTCCAGCTCCGGGGAATTCTTTTGAGTGCGGAGAGTTTGGGCACATGTGAAGGAAGTGTCCCTGTCGCTCTGGTGGTTCTTATCAGCAGAGGGGCTAGCCCTCGACTTCAGCTCCAGTTACTTCACCACCCGCCCAGGCAACCAGGGGTGGTAGCCAGTCAGCTAGAGGTCGCCCTAGAGGGGGAGGTCGAGTAGGTGGAGGTCAGGCCCGTATGTATGCATTTCCATCCAGGCCAAATGTTGTGGCTTCTGATGTAGTGATCACAGGTATTGTCTCAGTCTGTCACTGAGATGCTTTGGCTTTATTTGACCCTGGTTCTACATATCCTATGTTTCATCATATTTTGCCCATTTTCTGGATATGCCTTATGAGTCTTTAGTTACGTCTGTTCATGTGTCGACTCCGGTGGGTGATACTATTATTCTGGACCATGTGTATCGGTCATGTGTGATATCTATTGGGGGTCTGGAGACCTGAGTGGACCTACTCTTACTCAGCATGGTCGATTTTGATGTGATATTGGGCATGGATTGGTTATCTCCGTGTCATGTTGTTCTTGATTGTCACGTTAAGATCGTGACCTTAGCTATGCCAGGATGTCCGAGGGTTGAGTGGAGAGGTTCTTCTGAGTATGTGCCTAGTAGGGTGATTTCCTACCTGAAGGCCCAGCGCATGGTTGAGAAGGGGTGTTTATCTTATCTGGCTTTTGTGAGGGATGTCAGTGGTGAGACTCCCGCTATTGATTTGGTTCCTATGGTTCGTGACTTTCCAGACGTGTTTCCTGCATACCTTCCAGGCACGCCACCTGACAGAGACATTGATTTTGGTATTGACCTGCTGCCAGGCACTCAGCCTATTTCTATTCGACCTTATCGTATGGCACCAGCGGAGCTAAAGGAATTAAAGGAGCACCTTCAGGAACTCCTATATAAGGGGTTCATTCAGCCTAGTGTGTCACCTTGGGGTGCACCGGTGTTATTCGTGAAGAAGAAGGATGGTTCATGCGTATGTGTATTGATTATCGGCAACTGAGCAGGGTTACGGTGAAGAACCGGTATACCTTGCCACGTATAGATGACTTTTTTGATCAGTTGCGTGGTGCCAGGGTATTTTCCAAGATTGACTTGCGTTCTGGATATCATCAGTTAACGATTCGGGGGCCAGACGTTCCGAAGAGTGCTTTCAGGACTAGATATGGTCATTATGTGTTTCTGGTTATATCTTCCGGGCTGACCAATGCCCCAGCAGCCTTTATGCACTTGATGCACAGTGTATTCCGACCTTATCTGGATTCTTTCATCATCGTGTTTATTGACGATATCTTGGTGTATTCCCAATCTCGGGAGGATCATAATCAGCACTTTAGAGTTGTGCTTCAGACCTTGAGGGAGAAGAGATTGTATGCAAAATTTCGAAGTGTGAGTTCTAGCTTAATTCAGTAGCGTTCTTGGGGCACGTGGTTTCTAGTGAGGGTATTCAGGTTGATCCGAAGAAGATAGAGGCGGTGCAGAGCTAGCCTAGACTGTTATCAGCTACCGAGATTCGCAGTTTCCTTGGTTTGGCAGGGTACTATCGCCATTTCGTAGAGGGATTTTCATCTATTGACGCACCCATGACCAGACTGACCCAGAAGGGTGCTTAGTTCAGGTGGACCGAGGAGTGTGAGGAGTGCTTTCAGAAGCTCAAGTCAACTTTGACTACAGCTCCAGTGTTGGTTTTGCCTACGGGTTCAGGTTCTTATACAATTTACTGTGATGCCTCGAGAGTTGGCCTTGGAGCGGTTTTGATGCAGGATGGTAAGGTGATTGCCTACGCGTCCAGACAGTTGAAGGTACAAGAGAAGAATTATCCATTGCACGATCTTGAGCTAGCATCTATTGTCCACGCCTTGAAGATTTGGCGTCATTATTTGTATGGAGTGCATTGTGAGATTTTCACTGATCACCGTAGTTTGCAGCATCTGCTTAAGAAGAAGGATCTGAATTTGCATCAGAAGAGGTGGTTGGAGCTTCTTAAGTATTATGACCTCACTATTTTATATCATCGGGGGAAGGCCAATGTAGTGGTTGATGACCTGAGTCGCAGAGCAGAGAGTTTGGGGAGTCTAGCCTACCTACCAGCAGCAAAGCGGCCATTAGAACTTGATGTTCAGGTTTTAGCGGGTCAGTTGGTGAGATTGGATCTATCAGAGCCCCCGCGGTTATTGGCTTATGTAGCCTCCAGGTCTTCTCTTTATGATCAGATTAGAGCACGCCAGTATGATGATCCATACTTGCTCGTTCTTCAGGACAGGGTCCATCGCGGTGATGCCATGGATGTGGTTATTGGTGATGATGGGGTCATGAGGATGCACGGCCGGATTTGCGTGCCCAATGTGGATGGCTTCAAGATTTGATTCTAGCTGAGGCCCATAGTTCACGGTATTCAATCCATCCGGGTGCCGCAAAGATGTATCAGGATCTGAGACAGCATTATTTGTGGAGGCGGATGAAGAGGGATATTGTTGAGTTCATGGCTCGGTGTCTCCACTGTCAGCAGGTCAAGTATGAGCACCAGAGACCGGGTGGATTGCTTCAGGGATTAGATATTCCGGAGTGGAAGTGGGAGTGAAACACCATGGACTTTGTAGTTGGGCTCCCACGGACTTCGAGGAGGTTTGATGGTATATGGGTTATTGTGGATCGGCTGACCAAGACCGTGCACTTCATTCCTGTTGGTATACTTATTCTTCGGAGTGGTTAGCTGAGATTTACATTAGGGAGATCGTCCGATTGCATAGGGTTCCAGTTTCTATCATTTCTGACAGAGGTACTCAGTTCACATCTCAGTTTTGGAAGGCCGTGCAGAGGGAGTTAGGTACTCAGGTCAAGTTGAGCACCGCGTTTCATCCTCAGACCAACAGGCAGTCGGAGCGTACTATTTAGTTTTTGGAGGATATGTTGCGTGCCTGTGTCATTGATTTTGGGGGTTCACGGGACCAGTTTCTGCCACTCGCGAAGTTTTTATATAATAATAGTTATCAGTCGAGTATCCAGATGGCTCCATATGAGGCTTTATATGGTAGGAGGTCCAGATCTCCGGTTGGTTGGTTTGAGCAGGGCGAGGCTAGTCTATTGGGCACAGACCTGGTTCAGGATGCGTTGGGTAAGCGAAGTTGATTCAGGAGCGGCTTCGCACAGCGCAGTCTAGGCAGAAGAGCGATGCGGACTAGAAGGTCCGAGATGTGTCTTTCATGGTTGGGGAGAAGGTGCTTCTGAAGGTGTCACCCATGAAGGGTGTTATGAGGTTCGGGGAGAGGCGAAAGCTGAGTCCCCGGTTCATTGGGCCATTTGAGGTGCTTCAGAGGATTGGGGAGGTGGCTTATAGACTTGCCTTTCCTCCCAGCTTATCGAGTATTCATCCGGTGTTCCATGTTTCGATGCTCCGGAAGTATGTTGGCGACTCGTCTCATGTTTTGTACTTCAGCACGGTTCAGCTCGAGGGTGATATGTCATATGAGGTAGAGCCAGTGGCTATTTTGGGTCGTTAGGTCATAAAGCTGAGGTCTAAAGATATAGCTTCAGTGAAGGTGCAGTAGAGAGGGAAGCCGGTGGAGGATGCCACCTGGGAGACTGAGCGGGAGATGCAGAGCAGATATCCTCACTTATTCGAGACTCCAGGTATGTTTCTAAACCCGTTCGAGAACGAACGTTTGTTTAAGAGGGGGAGGATATAACGACCGGGCCGGTAGTTCTGTGAGATAAGTCTCGTTTCCCCCATTTCTACTTTATCATATGTTTCTTAGCCTATATATGTTGCGTTGGGTCGGTTGGTTCGGGTTCGGAGTGGTCGTGGTGAGAACTGAGACACTTAGTCTCTTAAATTAGCTTAATAGTTGAAAAAGTCAACTGGGAGTTGACTTATTGGTAAACGACCTTGGAATGCTGATTTTATGGCTTGGATAGCTCTGCTAAGTGATTTGGGGCTTAGGAATGTGTTCGGAATGAAGTTTTGATGTCCGGTGTAGAATTAGGCTTGAATTGGCTAAAGTTAGTTTTTGACGATTTTCGGTCGGCAGTGGAAAATAGGCTATCAGGGTCGGAATGGAATTCCGAAAGTTAGAGCATGTTTCTAATTTTTGGATATGTGTGCAAATTTTAAGGTCAATCAGATATGTTTTGGTTGGTTCCGGCATCATTGGCGAAATTTAGAAGTTTCAAAAATCATAGGCTTGAATTTGATGTAATTTTGGTGTTTTTGCATTGTTTTTGGTGTTTCAAAGGCTCGACTAAGTTTGAATGATATTATGGGGTGTGTTGGTAGGATTGGTTGAGGTCCCGGGGGCCTCGGGTGAATTTCGGATGCCCAAACGGTCATTTTTTGTCTTAAGGAGTCTGCTGGTTTTCTGGTGTTTTAGCAGTAGTAGTTTCTTCATTGCTCGCGTGAGTTCACCTGCGATCGCATAGGGTAAAGTTTGAGGCAGGCAGATTTTTTCTATGCGATCGCGTAAGGAGGTTTGCGATCGCATAGGTGGGAAGCCAGAGCAGTGCGGTCGCGTGGTTCCTTGTGCAATCGCGTAGAAGAAAAGGAGGGGCGCGTGAGGTTGTTGCAATTGTTCTTCGCGACTGCGTGAATGGGTACGCGATCTCATAGGTCAGGGAGTCAAAGCTTCACGATCGCGTGGGGAATGGTGCGATCGCAATGGGTAAAATTTGGAGGCAGTAAGTTTGTTCTTCGCGATCGCGTAGGTGGTCCCGCGATCCCAGTGAGTTAATATTTAGTGTTGGGCAGAATGTTTTAAAAGGCCATTTTGGCGAATTGAGTCCATTTTCCTCCATTGTTGAATGGGTTTGGAGTTCTTTGAGAGGGTTGGAAGAGGAAATTGAATGGAATCACTTGGAGGTAAGATTTTCGACTTCATAACTCGATTCTATGTCATTTTCTAAGTAATTAAACCGGAAATTTGTTGAATTTAAACCCAAAATTGGGGAGGTTAGGTGCATGAGAATTGGAAATTTCTTTTTATAATTTGAGTGGGCAATTGTGGCCTGATTTTGGTGTTCTTAGTATGTATAGAATCGTGGGAGGATGAGGATTCTAGTGATGTAAATTTTATCAAATTCCGTGACGTAGGCCCGGGGCTCGAGTTTTGCCAAATTTCGAGAATTGTGTCTAAATTGATAGTTTTCGTTTGGGTTTTGTTCCTTTAGAGTATATTGATGATGTTAATCTGGTTTTGGTTAGATTCGGAGCAATCCGGAACCGATTTGAAGGTCAAGAGCATCGCGGATTAGTATTGTGGCCCAGTAGAGGTAAGTAATGGCTATAAACTTGCCATGAGGGTATGGAACCCCGGACTTCGTATTTCTCACTGTTTTTAGAATGGCGCACATTTCGGATGACGAGTATGTGGCGTGCACTGATTTTTGGATTGGACTTGGTCCTCTCTGCGGCAATTATTTGGCTGCGTATTTTAATCTAAATCGTATGTTAAATGGTGTTCTAAAATTATTGCTATATTGGGGTTGTAACCCATGTTTGGGGTCTCGTGCCGACTTATTTAGACCCCTTGGGGGCTTTTCTTTTTACTGCTATTTTCCTCACTGTGTTGACTTATGATTTACACTCAGTCATGTTATGTTTAACTGATTTCGAAACTCAGCCTTATTTACACTATTTTGAGATATAAAATGATGTTTTGGGTCGAGTACCCCGTTTTACTGATACGCCCGAGGAGCTTTTGAAAGTTTCTGACTTACTAAGGTCGAGGGCTCGATTGTGAAGATATGATATGCCGCGAGGTGACTTGATATTAGCACTTGGGATGAAGGAGCCCCTCCGGAGTCTGTACACACCCCCAGTGAGCGCCGGTACCTACTGAGTGCGAGTGACGAGTGCTGAGTGACAAATGATTGGGAGGCATGAGTGATAGTGAGGTTGCCCGAGGGGCTGATGCTGAGTGACTGTGAGGTATGTTGAGTGATGTTCTGCCCGAGGGGCGATTTATGATTCATGTTTTGGCCGGAGGGGCTACTTATGACTTATTTCATTTTACACTAAATTCTCCAGGTATTTTTATTTCTAAAATTGTTGGAAAACACATTTTTCTAAGGATTTTTACTGAAGTTTCCTTTTAAGGCATGTTGATTTCATATATATATGTATACACTATTGGAAAGAATGGTTGTGCATATTGTGAACTGATGATTTGATTTTATCTGTTTCTTACTGCTTAGACTTGATTTATTTTCATTACTACTGAGTTGGCGTACTCACATTACTCCCTGCACCCCTGTGTGCAGATACAGGTGCTGATACCGAGCGTTAGCCATCTATTTCCGTACGGAGACGGAGTCGGGATATAAGGAATATACGAAAAAGAAAGTCCACTATTATTTTTATATCTTGTTGACGAGTGTAGAATCGGGAGGATAAATTTGGTGCCTAGTTGTTGTAACCATGTTAGTTTCATGCGAAGATGTCGATATTAGGCTAGCAGGTGGGTTATATCCTGCGAGAAGATTTAAGGTTGTGTGTTTCATATGAGGCTTCTATTCTGTAGAATGCATATAGTACTATTTGGTAGCACTTGAGAATGTTGGCTTGACTGTCACGAGGATGAGTATACACTCGGCAGACTGCCGGAGTGTGTTTTGACTAGTGCTATGTGAGCTTATTAGGAGATTCAGCAGGATAATAACGTGAGGTCATGCAAAGTTAACAAAGAAGAGTATTGTGGGTTATTAGATGTGTGTTTGTGGCTCCAAGCCAAGTAGGGTAGTCTACCATTGACGATCAGGTCATTTAGGCTTGTGTTTCTTTAGTTCCTGGATTTGGATGCACTATGGATTTGATATGGACTGAGAATGGAGTCAACAAGGATGATTTGGGCAAGGAATTTTCTAGATTCATGATGTATTACACCTTATGGATATATGGAGCTTGTGGAGTCGCTAAGGTTTGATATTTCCTTGTGGATGTAGTGTGCAGGAGGAAAGAATTTCTCAGTTTCTTCATTCGGGGTATTTATATGCTAGGCAAGTGCTAGTTTTTCGGGATGTTTGGCTCTTCGAGACTAGGTCAAAGTGAGTTCCTCTCGAGAATGGTTCCAGTGGGTGAAATATTCATATGTGGTATCTAAGGATTTCCGGATTTGTGCGTGGTTAAGATCTGAGATTTTCACTAGACGATGCCAAGACTTACAATACTTCTATATCACTCCTACATTTCAGTATTAGATAGATGGAAGAACAACATCAAATTCATTAAAAGGTCTCTTCAGAGTGAGCATTTTCGTTTGAGCTACTATTGGGTTTGGCAGTCTACATGACTTGGTTGATTCAAAAAGATCCATTTCTGATGGTCGGGTCATATACTAGTGGGTTTTGAAGAGTTCATGATGGGTTTGACCTCTACATAAGGTTGATATCTTCTACTGCTATAGAAGATTTGTTGCGTGTTGTGATGTTCTCCTATATTGAGATTAAGTGAAAGATTCATGGTTGATGGAATGTATATCCTACTTGTGATTTAGAGTTGATTATGAGACTCTCGCATTTTCATAGATAGCATGATGGATGTTGTGTGTTGTGTGCGATTGAGATTGTATGGACAAGGTTGCAGTTCAGTATTGAAAAGAAGGTTATAAGTTCTAGACGGCATGGTAGATTTTATATGTTTAGAGGATGCTAGCACTATCTTGTATCACCTGAGAAGGGTGTATGTTGTGGAAGGCACATTGTGTACTGATTTGCAGATTCTTGACTTGTATTATGGTAATCGGATGGTTTGCGACTATTCATGTTTACGTTTTTCTACATGGAGTGGAATATTTATGGGAGTACTTCTCATAAGGTGATTGTGTATGTATGATGTGTCAGTCATTTAAGTGGGGGAGTTAGAAATCAGGTATGGAGATTCCGGAAGTTTCAAGTTTAGAGACTGGAGGTTCTGAGAGGAAGACTATTCCTTTGGTTGCAGATTATGAAAGTGTGTTGAGGACCAAACAACTGATTGCATGTGTTATGGATAGGTCATCGTGGACCTCCGGAAGGCTACATACCTATTTCGAAAAGATTTGAAACAATTGGGTGTGTATTCTACACCGGATTGGATTTGTATATCTATGTGTGGCTTTCATTATGGATTTGTCATGGACATAATGTATGTTATTCATGCCCCAATCTGTTTCATATATTTCTCTCTTATAGTATGATGCATTGTGAGATTACTTAATTATTTTCACGCTTGTGGTAGTCCTGTTTAGGACTTGTGGTGATATATGAGTGAGATGGCACATAAGATGTTGATTTTCTTATTGTATCGTAGTTGTACATCAATTAACTTATGAAGTACTCTCACGTACGAAAACATGGAGTGTAACATCATTCCCCCCTTTGGAACATTCGTCCTCGAATGTTGAGGGATTCGCTTATTACTCTCATAACTTGTATCTCTTACGAGTACTTTAATATTGTCCTTGCCATCTAGGAAATTGTTCAGTGAATAAATCCAAAGGCCATGGCATTCCCCCTTTTAGGCCTCTGTCTCACACCACGACTTGTGATCAGAATTCTTCCAATCTCGTAATTGTTGCTATCTTCTTTCATGTAGCCTGTATGACTTTGACCCTGTATGTGCGCCTATGCGACTCTTCTCTCCTTTTTCCTCCAGCTTTTAGTCAATCTCTAGGCCTCACTTTGTGAACATATACAGAACTATGACAAGTTGTCTCTCAGGGCATCTATAGGTGTATTGAAGTTCTTCTCTTGGTTCTTTGTCAAACTTTTGGCTATTGCTATATCTTTTTTCATAGCTTTGGTTATCTACGCTTACGGATTTACTACATCTAGTTAGATTATACAATACCATAACACTTACTTCGATTTATTATTACCGAGGTCAGCTACCCAACTCCGAGTTACTCTCTCACTGCTTATCCTGTATGTGCAAACCTTAGTCCTTTATTGCTTTTTTATTACTGTTCATCTTAAGAATGACAGCCTAATCTTATCTCATATTTTGTAAATTTTATCCATCCATTGTTGATTCACCTTAATGTTGATCCATAATCTACCACTAATAACTTGAAACCTCTTACGCAATACATTTTCACTAGGGCTCACGTCTCGTCGGTCAACATCTGAAGTTATTTGCTTGATCCACCTAAGGGAAATACTATACTTCAGTAACTGTATTTCATAGCATCACAATGTGGTTCATCTTATGGGGGTATTCTAATCCCGTGAAATTCATGAAATACCTTTTCTTCAAATCATTACTCAATCGAAGGCCTAAGCGTCATCCTCTTATCTATCAGAGTTACACCCTTATTCTACTACTAGGGAAGCATTATATCTCTTTTAAATGCACCTAGTCTTAAACTCCTCCGAGTTCATTCAGGTTATACTGAGCTTTCTATAACTTATGGAAACCATCAGTTCTCTTATTTTCATGGGCTTATTCTGAGGCCTTACCTATTCTTATCACCTTCTTACTCACCTTTTCTTATCCTTGCTCCTATCTACCAAAAAGTTATCACTCTACCATACTTTAGCTTGCGGCCTACACATATTTGTTTATATTACTCGCAACCTTCCTTTAACTTGCTAGCACCATAGATTTCCTTTTGTGCCTTCTCAATTGTCTTTAAATGTAAGAAATTACTTTTCGTATTCGTTTTGCCACTTACTACATGGATACTTGGCTTATCAAAGTGCCCACAAATACTGGAATTCCCTGTAAATCCTATGATCTCAAATATCATTTTTGACTTCATGTTCATTAATCACGATAGGTTCCACTTTCTTATGGATTGCATGCATTGTTGTAGTGAGAACGTTGTTACAAGATCATTTCTTCTTCAAGTTACTATGTTTAGGTTGAAGCCTTCTCCCTTATTTCCTCAGCTAGTCTTTTGTGATAGTTCTTAGGGGAGGCCCTCTGACTCTTGTATACCTACGAGTTTATTACATCATATACCCGACAAAAGTTTTGATGTTCTTGTTCGCCTATAATTATCTTTATTTACTTACCTTCGCGCCCTTGTGCTTGTAAAGTTGCTTCTAAACTGAATTTTTTTTACTGTCTTCCCAGTGTCACTCTTTTTTATTTCCATAACACTTATACGGTACCTTTAACTACCCCAACTCCTATCTAAATATTTCTCAAGGTTAACGATTTCATATCTATGAGACTGAATTCACTATGTTGGGGTTCACTACGTTTATATTGCATGATATATTGATTTATCTATGACCTCTTGTCTAGCCATAATTAAGCTCTTCCTAAATCCACTACAGATTACTCATTGGTCCATTCCCATATCTATATTCTACATAATCTCTCTTGGGTTATGTCATTTGTCTTAACTTACCTCTTACACTGGCTCCTTGTGTATCAAGTGTCCATTTGCACTTATTTTATCAATAACATCTGGTGTTGGAACCCTTACTGCCTCTCCTCGGTTTCTTTCTTGCATAATGTTTTGGAGTCATATCATATCTGTAGGAACTGAATAAATTCAATATCATCCCTTTTGCCTTTCTATCACATTCTTCTGTTACTATTCCATAGTTACCTGAACTACAACTCCGACTTAATACCATAACACACCATCTTCCCCCTTTAGGGAGCACTAACATTTAATGCTATGAATATTTACCTATAAATATTTTACCTCTTCATCTTTAGCGTCTTTTCACATCTTCACGAAATCTTACTCGCCTTGCGATAACCCTTCTCTACCAGGGATTATTGAATTTCTTACGCACGAAGGTGACACCTATGGTAACTGGAACACTTAGTCCCTTAAGCTTAACTCTGCTCCCAATGCTTGTTTTAGGGAATCATCTTCCTGAATGACCTTTAAAGGTTATTCTTTTGTTGTCCATTCTATTATTTTCGGAACGCGCAATCTCTGAAATTGTCACGATTTCGACTATTATCAAATCCTACATTCCCTAATTGATGTTCGATTTTATCTTGCTTACTAGATAATACTAATTTTTGTTACTACAGAAGGTCTAACTTTGCCTTCTAGTAATCATATTGGAGTCACCAACTCATTTCTCAAAATGAGGATATGACCTTTGCCATGTACTCTTTTATTGTCTCAATGCATGTCACCTCATATCTTTTCCTTCACTTGACTATAGACTTTGTTATTGTGACGTATTTTGATTTACCATTATCACCCATTTATCACATCTTACTCATAATGCTTCATTTACTCTTTTCTTATTCTCCGGATAATATTTTTGTCTATCACTTTAGTCTGAAAACTTCAACAAAAAGTTCTTTCACTTTTAGCTCCCCTTGTTTCATCTCACTGGCTCTTCGGGATGACTAACCTTCTATTTTTTTTTACTAGGGACGAGAGTCATACTCAGGAAAATATTTATCTCTTTTGGGATTCCACTGCGTATCTTCAGAAACTTCTGAATATTCTAGTATTCATATCTTATTGTACTATTTTAGATGGCACCATGTGGGTGTCTCACAAAGAGATCTATTACCACGTTCACATTATCCTTCAAAAATGTTAGCTAATAATAACAATCCATCCACCATTTTGGGTTACTCTAATATCCCATACTTCACTTGAACTATATATGTTAGCTCTCATAGGGCATAACTGAGATAGGTGTGGTCAATTGTATATATCTATGTTACTGTTGAAAGTAACTCAGAATGCTTATATTTCTCTGCTTGAATTGTAAATACTGATAATCTTCACTAACTTGGTACCTCGTACCCTTCTTCACTTTGCTTCTTTTACTTGTTGAAACTTGTATCTACCTTCTGATTCTCTTATTTCTTTTTATCATACAGTTGGATAGATATCATGTCTTAGGGCTCCTTATCAAGAAGCTTACACATCTTAGTACACATGATCTGCCGAAAACCTTACATT
The DNA here is from genome assembly GCA_005239505.1 of Nicotiana paniculata. Lineage (NCBI taxonomy): Eukaryota > Viridiplantae > Streptophyta > Magnoliopsida > Solanales > Solanaceae > Nicotiana > Nicotiana paniculata. The sequence continues at coordinate 2,364 of MDKI01219726.1, read as the reverse complement.
TACTCATCATAAGCATGTTGCAAAATAAGTTCCTCTAAATCCAGTCTTCCACATCCACATTCAATCTCTTACCAACTGTGCTTCTAAATGTAGGTATCGTTGCATTATGAATAAAATAGAATTTCTGAGTTTGAATTCTTACAACTGAGCTACACACACGATCTAGAGTAAGAAGAAAGAGTGACAGTCCTAAATTCCTTGTCGCCTCCTACTTAAATGTGGTGCACAACACACCCATAAACAAGACACTACTACACACAGCTTGTAGATTCCCTATGATAGAACTGCTCTGATACCAATTTTGTCACAACCATACCAATCATTACATGTCGAAAGCATACAGACCAAATAGAAAACTCCAGAACAAGTGGAGTGCGCCAACACCTTATGCTGATCTGATAGCCTACTAGGAAGATTCTCATCCTGTCTATCAGGACCTATGATCACGAATCGCAACATCCCAGGAAAAAGGGATGTTAGTACGGATAACATAATGAGTATGTAAGGCATGGAATGAAGTATATAAAAGACATGAAAGAAACATGGAGTAAAAGACTCAATCTGTAAATCTGAACAGCTATATGAATCACGAACATTTATAATGTCATGCATATGTGTATAAATGTCATACCATGCATAGGTATATGCGTACATAACCTCATCAATCCCCTGAGGGAATCCCATCATATCATCTCAGCCTCTATGGGCGAAACATCAATGTATACCAGTTCATCATGTGGTGGTGCAAGTATAATGATGTAACATTTCCCATACCCCATATACTTATAATATATGCGTACAAAATGTCAATTGGTCATGCGTCAATGTACATGTATAAATGAATAATGCATAATGAAGCAAGTCAATAAAATCTCTCAGAATGTCATAAGATTATTATTCCTTCGGATAAACTTTATCAACTTATGTATTTTCTAAGATCCATGAACAGAAAATATAATATAGGACACATGGGGAATCAAGAAAATAGGCACCCCTAGTACTTCTATGAATAGAATCATTTATGAAAGTTGCGTGTTTGCTTGTTTCGTTTTATCGTATGGATCATGCCAAAAGGAAAGAAGGGATAGCCTTAAGATACCTTAGATTCATTGAGTCTTTAATACCTGCCAAGAAATTCTTCAAACAACTCAACTCAATCTACCATAGCATAAGGAGATTCAAAATCAGAGTTGAGTAAAGACTAAGTCTGCAACTTAAACTAGTAGCTCGTTTAACTAAATTTGGGCAGCATCTCCCCTGTAACTAGGGCCTCATCCAATATCATATAATAACAAAAAAAACTAGAGAAATACAATAAGAACAACATCAACAATAGGGTAAAAAATATTTTATTAACAAGTCATCAACATATCATGATGAGCGGCAAGCTCAGATTGGATCCCTTTATCACCCTTCAGCCCTATTATCATTAATTCTTGAACTTCATAATATATAGAGTATAATAAACAATAATATTAAAGTATTTCAAACCTTGTACTCAATATAAAGGTTACTCGAAATATCCTAACACAAAATAATATCACTTTGGACAACTTCCAAGTGCTTTGTAGACATTTCTTTTCAAGTTACCAATTTCCTCAACAAGATTGACATGTAAACCAACATAATCATACTAAAAATATCATAGGCCACTTATTTTTCATGATTTCCAGCCGCTTAAAGTCCATAAGAGCAACTTTCAAATCAATCCATCAAGAACAACAACATCTCAAGCTAATCCAATTGTAGTTTATCATCCTAACAACTTAACCAACATACAAGCAAGCTTAAGAATAATTAGTAGGATGCTATACTTACCTTATCCAGTAGCAAAAACTTGAAATTTCAAACAACATAGCCCAAAATTATTCTCAATGACAGCACAACCTCAGAGAGGTGTTGTTCTTCACTAGAGCTAATTTTTTATGTTGAAATATGGTATAATCACTTTGGAATCATTTCAACCCATTATAGTGTCTATTTAGGAGGTTTAGGATGAGTGGAGGGACAAGGTTGGATCGAAAAATTAGAAATAAAGGTCGTCCAAATCGTTTTTAAAGTGAAGTAGATCGACCGCCGCCTAAGTGGGTGATGTGAGACTAAATTGCATAGTTTTACATGTGATATACCTTACATTTTATGCGCATTAATGATAAAATTACACTTGTTATGTTCTTAATGAATTTTATTTCATGTGTCGGTGAAGTGGAGATGGAAACGGGGCTAAAAGAATGCAAATACATCGAAAAATACGCGAAAGGAGACACTCGGGCGATATCCGGGCGACAGAGCCAAACAGCCTGCCCTACCTGGCGTTATCCAGGCGTTAGGGCTGAAACGCCAGCCCTACCCTGGCGTTAGCCA
>ML354677.1:2190-120782 GCA_005239505.1 Nicotiana paniculata | reverse complement strand
GGGTCGCCCGATTGGCACCCTGATGGAACAGAATCACCGGCTAGCTTTGTCACGTAGCCGTTTTTAGATAATTCAGAGAGTTACCGACGACTAGTTGGGCGATTGATCTATTTATGTTTCACACGTCCCGATTTGTCTTACAATGTTCATTTATTGTCACAATTTATGCAACAACCTCGGGCAGACCACTGGGATGCAGCTTTAAGAGTGGTCCGGTATCTTAAGGGAAGCCCGGGTCAAGGCATTGTTCTCTCTTCGACGTCTGATCTCAAGTTATACGGATGGTGTGATTCAGATTGGGCTGGGTGTCCGTTGACTCGCCGGTCACTCACAGGATGGTTTATTTCCTTCGGAGAGTCACCAGTCTCGTGGAGAACCAAAAAGCAAAATGTTGTTTCTCGGTCATCTGCTGAAGCCGAGTATAGGTCGATGGCTATGACCATTTGTGAGTTGAAATGGCTTCGTGGTATTTTGAACAGTCTTGGCATTCAACAAGCTTCTCCCATTCGATTATCTTGTGACAGTCAATCAGCGTTGCATATTCTTCGCAATCCAGTATTCCACGAAAGAACAAAGCATATTGAGATAGACTGTCATTTTATTCGCGATGAATTTGTTGGGGGAACCATCCGCCCGGTTTTTGTCCGAACGGTTGCACAACTGGCCGATATCTTCACAAAGGCATTGGGAAAATCACAGTTTGAGCTCTTACTTGACAAGTTGGGCATTCGTGATCTTCATGCTCCCACTTGAGGGGGGGTGATAAGGAAAGAATTAGTGATAAGGAAAGAATTAGAGTTTAATTAGGAATGTGTAATATTTTCCTTATTAGGAGTTTATGTCTTGGTCTCCTATTAGATTTAGGTCTTGGTCTCCTATTAGGTTTAGGTTTTCTCTTATTTCTCTAACTTCTTTATCTATAAATACTTGTGGAATTAATGAGAAGAGCAAGAGTTTTTCCTCCAATATTGTTCTTTGTCTTCCGCATCAAATCTTTCAAAAATTTACTTGCAATAGTCTCTAGGGATTTTCTTCAATTAACCTTGTAGATTATAATTTTCACCATCTATAATTAAGCTTATTATGAGTTGTGTTATTGGAGGTCCCGTCTTTTATCATACTGTTTTATGTACAAAATGATTGTCCAATACGATTGTTGCTAGAAGTTTAGATGGGGAGTGGATTGGTGTTAAAGCTTCTAAAGATGAAGCCAATATTACTCATTTATACTTTTAGCAAAGGTGTCTGAAAAAGCATGTGAAGTTATCAAATAAACACTACACAATTTTGTGATATATCTGATCAGTGTATTAACTTCTCCATGTCTAAAGTTTTTGTGTCTCCCAGTATCTCTAGTAATAAGGTTCTTACTATTAGTTCTCGAATATGTATTTCATTAAGTGACTATTTCGATATTCCACTTTTTACTTCTAGAGATCATTCTTCATTTTGATTATATTATTGAAACGCTTTCGAAGAGGTTATATGGATGAGAGGTCAAAAATTTTCCCCTTGCATATAGAAACACTCTTATCAATTTAGTGGTTAATACTTTACCAACACATCAATGTCTATAAATGCTCTCCCTACTAGGAATGTAAAAAGATCGATAGAATCATCATAACTTTTCTACTGGTTGATAAATAAGAAAAAAAACAACTGCAATTTATCATTTGGGATGTTTTTTGACAAAAGAAAAGGATGGTTTGGGTATAGTAAGTGTGAAAGAAAATCACTTACAAAATATGGAAATCTAAAATACTTTATATTGTCGACATAGCAGACTTACGTGACCACCAAAGGATGTGGTGCAGTGATGAGACTGCTCCTCCCTTAACCAGAGGTCTCAAGTTTGAGCCTTGGGTATGAAAAAATCTCTGGTGGGAGCGCTTCCCCCCAAATGGGTCCCTACGCGGTGCGAATCCGTATATAGTCGGGATCCAATGCGGGTACCGGACACCGGGTGGGAAATCAAAAAAAAAAAACTTATGTGAAATGAACTTCGATTTAACTGAGAGATAATTAAATTATTGTTTATCCGTAAAATGGTACTGTTGAATTTGTAACGTGGTTTATAGACAAGCGAATTAATTTGATCCCAAAATAATAAATAAACTAAATAAAATGCAAGCGTTGAAAGCGAGATAAGACAACAAATAGCTTGGTTCCGGGAGAGGAGATTCCGGAGGCAGTAACGAGAATATCAATAGAAATGAGTTAAAGTATTATTGAGTTTTCGAATAGTATGTAGCATAAGTTTGTCAAAAAATTCGTGTGTCTTACAATGGCTGCTGAAGTCACTATTTATAGCCGCACCTAGGGAACAAGATCCTAGGATCAAGCCCTCTTAAATGCCAATTATGGGGGCCACTGATAAATGTGTAACGGCAGGCTATGAATGCCAAAATTCTCTATAACGTACTGTGTATTTAAGACTATAGAATATTCTTCATTGAATGTTATTGGGTGACAGACATTCGTTTGTCTTCATTAGCAATATTCCCTTCGAGGTCTTCCCGGTGCCAATCGAAGTTGCTGTCTTCAGTCTTGGTTTCTACTTGTCTTGCTTTCTTCCTGTCTCCGATTCCACGTGCCGCTTGATTATACGAGTATTTAATACGAACCGATTTTGCCCTATGCATATAGTCCCCCTGCTTTCCAGTGGCACATCTTTTGTGTCATTAGGAAGTTGGTGAAGATACCTTTCTTGGCGGAAAATTTTCTAATCCCCTCTGAAAAATTTATGATGCTTGATTAGACGCACGTCTCTCCGTATTTAATACCCCAAATACGCGTCACTCCACGATTTAGCAATACTTTTGCGGGTTCTCGAGGTAATCATGGCCACGATTTAGCTGCCTATTCCTCGTATACTCCTCATTCTTCTTCTTTTACACTTCACAGTTTTTTGAACTCCCTCAACTTTTCTACACTCAACTCTTTCTTGCTTTCACTCTTCTTTAATCTTCTTCTTCAAAAAATTCTTACTTCTTTCTGCTAACCATGGCATCCTCCTCTAAGAACTCAATTTCTTCAACAAAAAAAAAAAGCACCGATGATGTTTCCCCTCCTACGGTGAGCACCAAGATTCCCAGAAGGCTCAATACAACCAAGGATTTTGAAGAGAAGTTTCCTTCTACTAACACCCATACATGGGTTGTTGGTGTGTACCCTTCTTCCATCCGTCCTTCTAGCATTCCTGCTATAAAGGAGGACTGTGGTTGACCTGATCTGAACATCATCTCTCCCAACCTGGCAGAGCAAGTAACCTTCCCTAAGAAAGGTTTATGTACGTTTACACGTACCCCTTCACTTTGAGCCCACTCTCATTGAGCGGGGAACTTGACCCCGTAATCTTGGAGTTCTGCTACCAGTATCAAGTTTTCTTGGTGAAAGTGAGCCCCTCTGTGTGGCGGATAATAGCCTACCTATGGCGGCTATGTCAGGAGATATGCGAAGACCTCTTCTTGGCCCGCACGATAAACCTTTACTCCCCCCAAGATTTTTCGTATGGGAGTAATAAACTTTAGCAAACGTGGTTACCATGCTTTGCTCACCAGCATGGATGATGACAATGACCGTGGATGGATGTAGTGTTTTGTTGTAGTTTCTACTAGGGACATCATCCCGGCCACAATTCCATCTTTCCCTGAGTCATGAACTCGTACACATAAGTTCAACGTCTATCTTTTATCTAATTAAAGGTTGTTTCATCTTGTCACTAATCTTTCTCTTTTCATTATTTTAGCAACTCGGTCGACACCACCAAGGGTTGAAGGCTTAGACTAGTGGGTACAGAAGATTTTGGATATTACCACGCCTGAGACTCACCAGTGGAAAGAACTGGCCCTCAAATACTGGTGGAAGGCCAAAAATCATGGTAAGTTGATTCTCGAATTAATCTTGTTTTTAACTCATGTATAAGAAAACCGTCTGACTTCTTTTTCAGTCAGGTCTTCGCAGGGCTCTGTTACCGTCCCTGATGAGGATGTTTTGGTTGATTCCATAGAGGCTGAAAGGTTGCTAAAGGAGGCATTCACCCTAACAGGTGTCATTGGACCTTCTTTCAGTGCAGGTGCTTCCTCTCGGAGTCACCGGCCGGAAAACAAGCTACAAAAAGGCGATGTTCCTCTTCGGTCGAGGGCAAAAATAAAAGAGTGAAGAACACCGCGCCCGAGCCAACCACATCCATTGTGGTGATTGATGATAATGGGGAATCCAGTGATGAAGAGGCTTCCCTACAAAGGAGACAACAATCTTCATTAGCTCAATAAAATGCTCAATCTGAAGAGCTTATAACGCCATCCGAAGACGACGTCTAAGCGCTCTAGGGAGAGTGTGATTTAGTGGAGAATGCCAATTCTCGCTTTCGAGTCCTATTCGATGTTCCCAGTACTGTGAGGCCGGGTACTGGGCCTCTTTCGTCTTCAGTTTATAAGCAACCAATAACTAATACTGCTTTTATCGCAGCTACTTCTCAACCCACAACGCCATCAACTTCATCCCCTTCTACGCCAACTATACCTTCATCACCAATAATTTCTACATCATCCCCACCGGCCGCAAACACCCGAGATGAGGATGTATCTCCTACCCAGTCCCTAGACCATGGGAATTTGGGGCACAACTATTTGCCCCTTCTGCAGATCCCCAGAGGAAGAGGAGCATCTCTCTTTCCGTTTCCACCGAGTGTCATCTGTTGTCCCGGCTGGTGGAACTTGCTAATTACCTAAAGTCGCTGGCTTCATAGAAAGATAATAAGAAAATACACTCTCTTTTGGGGCAGTATATGATAAACAATGCCATGCACAACGCAACAACGGTACGATATTTATTCCTTTTCCTGTTTCTTCTTGTCTTGTTATGACAGGATTTATGATTTGAGTTTTTTCTTTGTAGTCTAACTTCCTTGCTTCCGAGGGCCTTCAGAATTTGATCCTCGATAAAGAAAAACTCATGTCTGAGCGGGATCAACTGTTATCCGAGCGGGACCAAATTGTTGATCGCCTCCTGGCACTGGAAGCACAAGTTGCCGAAGCCGGTGATTTGGAAGCTTGGTTGCAGCAGAGCGAGCGGTATGTGATGTCCATTATCCAGGAGGTCGCCCTGTTAAATGTACATTTTCAAGAGGCCAAGGCTAAATGGTCTGAGATCAGAAATGTTGTTTTTGCTACTGCCGAGCGCGAGGCTACCTCTACTGAGAGACTGAATAATTTAGAGGCAGCCTTGAACTCCAAATATGAAGAGGTTGTTGCTGTTGAGGAGAAGCATGCATAGATGAAAGAGAAGTATAAGACGATCATGGAGCATAATAAGGTTCATATCTCCACTATCCATGACCTTGATCTCAACCTTCAGGCCACAAAATGCGAGCGGAATAGCCTTTCGACCGAGGTTGATCAGCTTAAGTCAGAGCGCCAGCACCGAGTAGATTCCCTCATTATTAAAAAAACACATTCTATGTATAGCAGGAGGAGAAAACCCTTGGAAGAGGCCAAAGCGGGCATCATTGGTTTTGATGTCGAGATTGAAGATGTGTAGCCTAAAGTATATATATTTGTATGTATATCACCTCATATTTTACTTTTGTTTTGTGAATTTTAGACGTTAAATGTGATGATTTATACTAATTTTAAGTGTTTTTATGTTTAGGAACGATCCGGGAGCAATTAGGGGTGAAACGTGCAAAATGAGAGCCAAAACGAACGAAACCGGGCAAGTTGAGCATTTGGGCACCACAGGCAGCACCTTGATCCACCTGTGGCACTGGAGGCAGTATGGAAATCTGAGGCAGCGCCCTGGTGGGTGCCTGATGCTGTCTAGGGCGCCAGTGGTGGGGAATTTTCCTATTTTGCTCGGGACACGGTTTGTTCGTCCCTAGACCTACCCAACACGTATAAAAGCAAGATTAAATATATTTTTGAAGGGATTGATGCCACTTTGGAGGCAAAACACACACGGGATCGTTAGGAAGTGGAGAATTCTCAGTTTTTTTCATCTTATTCTAGAATTTTCAATTTATGCAACACTTATACAATTGTTTGATTACATCATGAGTGGCTAAACACCCATTGTTCTGGGGTTGTGATTTAGCCATGAATATTGTTGTTTAACATTAGCTTGACCTTGATTATAATTCACCAATATATGGTTGTTTCTTCAATTCTGTGTTTAATTGCTTAATTGCCTGTCCAGCAGTTTGGTTCTATTTACTATCTATGTTATTGCTTGGGAAAGGCGTGTATAGATTAGAGAAGAATTGAAGAGAGCGCGATCTTAACCCTTAAGGGGAGCGGATTTGTGGTTAGGATAGGAATATACCTAGTCACGATGCTTAATTAAATATCATAATCTTAATGCGTTCTTAATAGATTAATTTCACAGGAATATAGGCGTTAATCTATTTCGAATAGGCGAGTAGTACTTCGGGAGAAGACTATGAGAGCAATTATCGATTAATTAGCAACCATGAGTGAATTATATGAAAGGGAGAGTTAATTCGAACACATTATGAATGGTTAATCAATCACAACCCTAGAATATTTGTCTCTATCTAATACAAAACAATCAACTCGTTACTTGATAATTTAGTTATTACTTATAATTTTAGTTTAATATAATCATACTCTTGGACTTTGATTTTGACCGGATTGAATAACAATTTTAGTGATTTAGTGAGTAGTTTAATACAAGTCTCTGTGGGTTCGACAGTCAACTTATTATTCTATTACTTGTCGACCACGTATATTTGCGTGTGCGTTTGGGAGCAACAAGTTTTTGGCGCCGTTGCCGGGGACTTGAATATAGACTACTTTCTAGTTTTTGCTTAAATGTTTATTTTGTCTAGTATAAAGTTACTTGATTGTTTCTCTAATCACAGGAACTTTGATTGAATGCATAGGGTTAAAGCCAGGACAGACTCAACGACTTTGACCCCGAACCTGAGAGAACATTTCAGAGGAAGTTGAGGGAAGCAAGGGATACAAACAATATTCAGGCACTCATTCAATTTCCCGTGAATATTGTAGAGGAATAAGATATGGTTGTTCAGGAGGTAGCAATGCCCAGTATTGCCAATGTTACCTCCAGTATAGTGAAGCCCAGAATCGCTGGGCACTTTGAGCTGAAACAGAGCATGATCCAGCTACTTCATGCAAACAGGCAGTTTATGGGTCTTCCACACGAGGATCCACAGTAGCATATTCTGAACTTCCCGGAGATTAGTGATACTTATATCACTAACGGGGTCACTCCAGATTATGTGAGGCTCACACTTTTTCCATTCTCTCTGTTGGGCGAAGCTAAGCGATGGCTAAAGGCAGAACCAGCTAATTCCATTACATCATGGAATGATTTGGCAAGAAAATTTCTAGCAAGGTTCTTTCCTTAAGGCAAAACTGCAAAGATCATAAGTGAGATAGTTGCCTTTAAACAGAAAGTAGGAGAATCTTTATATTCAGCATGGGAAAATTTCAAGGGGCTACTCAGCGACTGTCCTCATCACAATCAGACCAACGAAGTGTTATCTCATACTTTCATAGAGGGGCTCTATCCCCAAACAAAGATTGTGGTAGATGTTGCAGCTGAAGGTCAAGTATTGGAGAAAAGCTTTGATGAAATTTATGCACTATTGAATAAATTCTCCAAAAGCAACCCATATTGGCAAGAAGAGATGGGTAGGAACATGGCACAAAAATCACCAGGGGTTATTGAATTAGACCATGTCTCGGCATTGTCAGCACAGATCTCTACACTAACCAACCAGGTCAATCAGATGACCATGATCATTAACAAGAAACAAACTCACCAGTGCAACAGGTTCAACCAGTGCAACAAGTTCAGGTATTTTGAGAAGTATGTGGAGAGGGTCACCCTAGCGACTTGTGCCCAGCTAATCCAGAATATATCTGCTTCGTGGGTAATGCAAATAGAAGTCAGGCGAATCAATATGGGAACACTTATAATCCCAACTGGAGGAATCACCCAAACTTCTCTTGGGGTGGAAATCAAGGCACTCAGAATCAATACCGGCCTCAAGCACCTCAACAACAATACAGACCACCTCAGACTGAACAACAAGTTAGCCTTGAGGAGATGATGAAGAAAATGTTGGATGATCAGCAAGCCTTCAATCAAAACTTAATGGAAGATCAACAAGCCCAAGTCGTAGCAATGAGAAATCTGAAACGCCAAATGGGGCAACTTGCCAGTGCCCAAAATACCAGAACAGTGGGAGCTCTCCCTAGTGACACTGAGGCTAATCCTAAGGCATCCATTAATGCCGTATCATTGAGTAATGGGAGACAATTAGAAGAGGTCCAGTTCAAGAAGAGAAATCATGTAACTTTTAATGAGAGGCCATCCACTATAGAATCAACATCAGACAAATCAAAAGAGTCAGAGAAGCCAGCTGAAGGGGCGGTGGCTGAGCAACCCCCACCAGTGGTTGCAAGGCCACCTCCTCTGTTCCCTCAAAGGTTACAGAAAGTGAAAGATAATGCCGCGTACAAAAAGTTCCTTGATCTTTTGAAACAGGTGCAAATTAACATTCCACTGGTAGACATTTTTCAGGAAGTGCCCAAATATGCCAAATACATCAAGGACATTGTGGCCAATAAAAGAAGGCTGACTGAGTTTGAGACCGTGGCACTCACTGAGGAATGTAGCTCAAGAATTCAAAGCGAATTACCTCAGAAATTAAAGGATTCGGGTAGTTTCACTATCCAAATCTCGATCGATAAGCAAGAAGTCGGGCGCGCTTTGTGTGATCTTGGGGTGAGCATTAATTTGATGCCGCTATCTGTGTTCAGACAGCTGGGATTGGGTGAGCCACACCCAACCATGGTAATCTTACAGTTGGCTGATCGCTCCCTTGCTCATACTGAAGGAGTGATTGAAGATGTGCTAGTTCAAGTGGGCTCTTTCATATTCCTTGCTGATTTCATTATCCTGGATTACGAGCCCGATCAGGAAGTCCCATTTATTTGGGGCGTCCCTTCTTAGCCACGGGCCGAAATATTATTGATGTGTGTGAAGGGAAGATGACGATGAGAGTTGGTGATCGATTGGAGGTATTTAATGTATATAAAGCACTCAAATTACCATCCCACTATGAAGAGCTATCCATGATTTATGTGGTGGAAAGCAATGATGCACCAGTGGTTCCTTATATGATCCCTGTTGACCCTCTTGAACAAGTCTTGATTGGGAATGAAAAAGGTAGTGAAGATGAAACGAGAGAAGAAATTGAGCAAATGTTTGATGTATCCTGCAGCTATATCCATGGGTTAGGAAAATGTGAGGAGCTGAACAAGCATGTTACTCTGATTCCTTCTAAGCCATCTATTGAGGAAGCTCCAAAGTTAGAACTTAAGCCCTTTCCAACACATCTGCGCTATGCTTATTTGGGGAACTCCGAGACATTGCCCGTGATTATCTCATCCAGCCTGACTAACACACAAGAAGAGAAATTGCTCAGAGTACTTCGTGAGCACAAAAAGGCGAGTGGGTGGACGATTTCAGATATTAAAGAAATCAGTCCATCATTTTGCATGCATAAAATCTTCTTGGAAGATGAACATCACCCGAGTGTTTAGTAGCAAAGGAGGTTGAATCCCATTATGAAAGAAGTCGTGAAGAAGGAAGTCATAAAATTGCTGGATGCAGGTATCATCTTTCCTATTTCTTATAGCAACTGGGTAAGCCCGGTTCAATGTGTGCCCAAAAAGGGGGGGATGACTGTGATTTAGAATGATAAAAATGAGCTAATTCCTACTTGCACTGTTACGGGATGGAGAGTTTGCATTGACTATCGAAGGCTCAACAAGGTGACCCGCAAGGACCGCTTCCTACTTCCCTTCATTGACCAAATGTTGGACAGGTTAGCAGGACATGATTATTATTGCTTTCTTGATGGGTACTCGGGATACAATCAGATTGTCATATGCCCAGAGGATCAGGAGAAAACCACATTTACTTGTCCTTATGGCACTTTCACCTTCGAGCGGGTGCCGTCTGGTCTTTGTAACACACCGGCCACCTTCTAGAGATGCATGATGGCTATTTTCACTGATATGGTGGAAACATTTGTGGAGGTGTTTATGGATGACTTCTCAGTCTTCGGGTCATCTTATGATGATTGTTTGAAAATTTTGAGTATGGTATTAGCCCGTTGTGAAGAAACAAATCTGGTCTTAAATTGGGAGAAGTGTCACTTATGGTGCAAGAAGGCATCGTTTTGGGTCACAGAGTGTCTAGGAGTGACATTGAAGTTGATAAGGCTAAAGTGGAGGCGGTTGAAAAATTACCTCCACCATTTTTTGTGAAGGGTGTCCGGAGTTTCTTGGGACATGCAGGATTCTATAGATGCTTTATTAAAGATTTTTCAAAAATTTCCGCTCCTTTGTGCAGGTTGCTCGAAAAAGATGTCAAGTTCAATTTTGATGAAGCCTGCCTGAAGGCATTTGAAGAACTCAAAAAGAAATTGGTAGCTGCCCCCATAATTGTTGCACCAGATTGGTCTCTACCATTTGAACTTATGTGTGATTCCAGTGACCATGCTATTGGGGCAGTGTTAGGCCAAAAGAAAGACAAAGTATTTTATTCCATTTACTATGCGAGTAAAACTCTTGATGATGCACAACTGAATTACACCACCACTGAGAAGGAACTGTTAGTTGTTGTGTGGGCCTTTGAGAAATTTCGGGCATACTTGGTGGGAACAAAAGTCATAGTCCACACCGATCATGCATCAATAAGGTATTTATTTATGAAGAAAGGGTCTAAAGCTAGATTGATGCGCTGGGTTTTGTTGTTGCAGGAATTTGAGGTGGAGAGAAGATATCGAAAGGACAATGAGAACCAGGTAGTTGGCCATCTATCAAGGCTGGAAAATCATGACCATGTGGACGAGGGTGGACAAATCAAAGAAATATTTCCTGATGAGCAACTTTTTGTTGTAACCCAAGACCCTCCTCCGTGGTATGCTGACTATGTGAATTATCTTGTGAGTGGGGTACTTCCGCCACAAATTGAATTTGAGGCAAGAAAGAGGTTCTTACATGATGTGAGGTTCTACTACTGGGATGAGCCATATTTGTACAAATAATGTGCTGATCAGTTGATAAGGAGATGCATTCCAGACAAAGATGTAGAATTAGTGTTGTATGATTGTCATGCATCGCCTTATGGGGGCCATCATGGTGGCGATAGAACAACGATGAAAGTACTACAGTCCGGGTTCTTCTGGCCAACTCTATTCAAAGACGCCCATGCATTTGTAAAAAAGTGTGACCAGTGTCAGAGGACAGGAGCGATCTCGAGGAGGCACGAGATGCCTTTGAATAATATCCTGGAGGTGGAGATTTTTGACGTGTGGGGGATAGATTTTATGGGACCATTCCCATCATCCAGAGGAAAAGTACATTTTGCTGGCAGTTGACTATGTGTAAAAATGGGTATAGGCGATTGCATTGCCAACAAATGATGCCATGGTTGTAGTTGCGTTTGTGAAGAAGAATATATTTTCGAGGTTTGGTACTCCACGGGCCTTGATTAGTGATGAACGGACCCACTTTTGCAATCTTTTGTTGCATAACCTTCTAGCTAAATATGGATTCCGTCATAGAGTTGCGACAACATATCACCCTCAAACAAGTGGACAAGATGATGTATCGAATAGAGAAATAAAGTAAATATTAGAGAAGACAATGAGTGTGAACAGGAAGGATTGGACTGCAAAATTAGATGATGCCTTATGGGCATATAGAACAGCTTATAAAACACCAATAGGGGCGTCGCCGTATAAGTTAGTTTATGGGAAGGCATGTCACTTGCCCGTTGAACTCGAACATAAAGCATATTAGGCCATCAAGAAGCTGAACATGGACCTTGAAGCCGTGGGTGAGAAAATACTATTGCGGTTGAATGAATTAGATGAGTTCAGGCTGCACTCGTACGAAAATGCTAAACTGTACAAAGAAAAACCAAAAGATGGCATGACAAGCATATTAAGCCGCGTCAATTCGAGTCAGGAAAACAGGTATTATTGTTCAATTCTAAACTGAGGTTGTTTCCCGGGAAGCTAAAATCAAGATGGTCAGGCCCGTTTGAGGTGGTACGAGTCACTCCTTATGGTGCACTTGAGTTGCGAGCTATACACGATGAAAGAAATTTTTGGTGAATGGGCATATAGTCAAACACTATTGGGGAGGAGCCATGAATCGTGAGAAAACCAAAGTCGTACTCGCTGATGAGTAAAGCGAGACTCTACGTCGTGCCGCGATGTTAAATCAGGCGTTTGTTAGGAGGCAACCCAATTTTTATTGCTTTCGTAGTTAACTTCTTGAATTTTATTTTTTTTAGAGTAGATAGATTATACATTTTTCTTTGTAGGAATAGAAACTATAGATATAATGGTGTAGGACATGTAATTAAAAATCTTGGGGGATCGGGATATTACTTCAAAAAAAAAAAAAGATTTCGCGTGAACAGTGCCCAGGCCAGCGCCCAGCGCTGCAATCAGTAACAAAATCCCCCCCAGCACTATACACAACGCTAGGTGGTGGCTGGGGGTGGGACAGGTAAAATATTAATTTTTTTTTTGCTTTTCTTTTTTTCGTTTTTTATTTTTATAAACCCATACCCATTATACCCAACCCAAATACCCACCTATACTAATATTATAACCCATATCCTACCCAAATACCCAAACCCACCCACACCCTAATTCCCAAAAACACAACAACAACAACAACAAAAAATCTCACCCCTTCTCCCTCCGTCTGCCGCGTCCCTTTTCCCCCTTTCCCCTCTCTAAATTTTTTTCTCTCTCAAGTTTTCTCTTGTTTTTCCTCTCCAATCCACAGGTATGTGTTCTTGTTCTTATTCCTCTTCTTCTTCTTCTTATTGTGTTTTAATTTGTAGATAACAAAGCATACCTCATCCCCCAAGAGCTCTAATCTCCAATTATTCCCATTATGGAGTTGTTAAGCAAATTTTATGGTGGGTGACTTGAAATTGTTGAAAATTATGTGTTTATTGTGTATATGGAGTAGTAAACTAGAAGTACCTCTACTCCATTTAAAAATGGGAGGGACACCATCTTCCACCATTGTTGAATTCTAAAGCTCACACTTTATGCCCACAAGGTTTTTGTAAAAATGTTTGAATGATGATTTTGGGTACACCGGTGAAATCTAAGTAACCGAGTGTCTTTGTGGATGAATTTGGGATAAGTGTGGGGTGTATAGGGATGCTTTGAAATGCTAGGGGATTGAGTTTTGATAAAAACGCATGTCCTTACACCATGTATCTCATGTATTGTATGTATAGACTTGTTGTAGAAATTAGTTAATGTAGTATAGTTATGTAGTTGTAGAAAGTAGAGTCACACATGCCTCTTGCTCACATTGAAATGAATTCACGTAGCCATGATAAATCATATGTGTGGATAGCATGATGAAGTCTTGAGTACCCATAGTCTTGGAATGCAACACTTGCACTTTTCAAATAAAACCCATGAAATATTGTATATTGCACCTTTGGTTTTAAGTGTGGGGTTATTGTTTGACTTGCACGACAACCTTAGGTATAATCCTTGGAGAGTTATCATGTTCATATTTTCATTGTGTGGCAGGATAAAAATGGCTCGTGATGGTGCTAATAAGGGCAAGGGCATTAGCAAGTCCTCCTCCACCTCTCTTGCACCCGAAAAGAGAAAGCAGGGAGAAGGCCCCTCACGACAAGCTAAGGGCAAGCAACCGGCCGAGGGATCCCAACCTGCACCGATGAGACCTAGGCCCCGGTTGGACTTAATTAATGATTCGACAATTGCTTAGCACAGGGATTTTGTGCCATACAGTCGCGATATCTCTGACATGGGGATAAACACCAAGGCTTTAGAGAGGAATTTTCCGGAGGTGATTGACCAACTCCGTGCAAGGCACATGGAAAAGCTCTTGAAATGCCCCGGACCTGCAAATCTAATCCTGGTCCAAAAACTCTATGCAAATTAGCACCAAGAGCATGGCACATCACGTGTACGGGGTGTCGATATACCAATGACTAGAAAGGCTTTATATAGATATTTGGGTGTTGAAGATGTTGATCCAATAAGACTACAAAAATTTGTCTGCAACCCGAAGTATACCTTGATACGTCACACTTTATGTGGCGTGGATTCAAATGCAAAATGGAACCGGAAACAAGGAAACATCCATCTTCACATGGTCTGATCAGATTTCAACAAGACTGCCAAGGTGTGGCAGAACTTGGTACATGCCAGACTCATGCCTGTCGAGCATAGAAACGACTGCACTCGAGCTATAATGTGTGTCATTTATTTTCTGATGACATGTAGACCTATCAATGTTGGTGAATTAATGCTTGGGGATATGGCCCGTACGAGGTTTGGGCAGCAGATTAAACGGTTCTTCTTTGGGAATGTACTCACTCATTATCTGATGGACCGAGGGGTGACAGAGTACACAGGTTATGATGAGGTGGTGGAGGCTCCACCAGGGCTACTGGACATCACATCACTGCTGGAGACATCATCCAAGCTAACACAGGCGGTGAGATATGAGAGGGACGAGAACTTCATCAGGTATAATTATAAGTCTTTAAACTTTTTAATGTGCAGGGCTGGCGTTATGGATGAGGAGCGTATGTAATTACGCAATGAGTTGTCTAGTTCATCCAAGGAGATGCTGGGGATTGAACCTGGCAGCCCCATTCATTCTTCAGAGGATGCCAACACAATCTGCGGCTCAAACACAGAGGATGATGGGGGTGACGAGGTTACAGGGCCCCTGGCCTTGGTGTCTCTAGGCCCCGATGATGATGAGCTGGAAGCAGCTGATACGGAGGACTCCGAGTGACAGGGAGTATTTATTTTCTCCCTACTTTGCTCTTTAAATTGTATATGCATCGAGGACTATGCATGACTTAAGTGTGGGGTGGAAAGAATACTGCTTGTGGGGTTGTATAATTTGTACAAATGTGTTTTATTTCTTTTATTATTTTTTTAAATTAGTTTTGTTTATTTTATTAGTTATTAGTTTTGTTAGTTTTAGTTAGTTGGTTAAAGAAAAAAAAGAAAAAAAATAGAAAAATAGAAAAAGCTCGGACTTTTCCCGACGATGGATCTGTTGGAAAATTTTCTTGAGGGATAAAGTCCGATTTAAAATTTTCAAAAAGATTTTTTTTATTTTTAGGATAGTTAGGTAGTATCCCTTGGTTTTTCTTTAGGCACCGATTCTTTTCCAAGGGTGTAGCTCGAACCGGGTACTTTAATTTTTTTAAGAGTAGTTAGGAAGAAACTGAGTGACTTTGAGATACCCATTGATATGTTTAGTGCTGGCACATTAGCCTATGACATACATACTGTTTTCCCTTGTAATGATCTGATTTGTAAAGCCTAAGTAAAGAGAAATAGCCTATTTTGTGACGCCTTAGCTCAGTTGTTTGACTTGTAGGTCACATAGTGTATTATTGCTTAATTTTCTCAATTATGTGTGCTTGCTTGACTTGAGAGTTGAACAGAACCATCGTGATTGAGTCATGTGCAATGTGTGTGTGAGGACTAGTGATCTTCTATGCTATCCTGTGTAGTCTAGACCTGCCCCGTGTGTTAATCGAAGCGAAATTATAGGTTACGCTAATCTAGGAGATGACGTAGGCATTTTCTTGCTTGATCATGGATGTGCTTGTTGTATAAAAATAAAATTTTCCGTCGCTAGCCCCTTTGAGCCTATAGACCTTTTCCTTGGCACCCACATTACAAGCAGTACCCCTATTTTGTTCTTAATTTGAGATTTTTCACCTTTACCTCCTAAGGCACTTAATCGTTAAAAGAAGTATGGTGAGATATTGGGGATTAGTTTTGAGTGGAGCCATGGAAAGGCCCGTTGGTGCACAAAAATTGAAAATCGAAAGTCACTAGCCAAGGAACTTTAATGTATGGAGGATGTGTAGAAAAAGAAAAAAAATTGTTGTAAAAAAAAAGAGAAGAGAAAAATGATGGTGAAAGTATGTAGAAAAAGATAAACACCTCCACTTCTTATTAAATTGTGCTAGTGAAAGTAGGAGAGGGCTTAATTGAAAAAGGGCTATGTTGCATGTGGGTTGTGGCAAGTGAATTGGTTGAGAAGAATATGTATTTGAATTGTGAATGTAGTGTATTAAAGTGCTTAGGAGGGTTAGTCACTATTCCTAGTATAATACCCGTCCCTTAGCCTACATTACAACCTTAAAGTCCTAATTGATTCTAGATTTGGCTAGCTTAAATTAGTAGAGATCTACACTATGGGCAAGCTTATGGTACAATCATGGGATGCATATGAATTCTTTGTGAGAGTGAGCGAAGTTTGTTCAATTGTGTGATGTCCTTAATGTATATTCAAAAAGCATATTTGAATGTGTGGACTAGTTATATCCATTCTTTTGTTTGTTGGTGAGGGCACATGATCTCATGAATGATTGGTAATGTTATAGACTTTCTTGTTGGGTAATTGCGTGAATTGAGAGGACTTAGTGGTTACAAGTCGACTCTTGAGGTCGGGTGATTGCAAATAGGTTATTGGATTGATTGAATTGGATTGTTATACTTGGGCATGATAAAACGGGAAGAATGTGAAATTTAGTATGTTCATGCTTGTGTGCCGGTATCGATCATAGTCAAGGGTAAGGTGTGTGATTAAAGGTAAAAGTTTTCCTTTATAGTGAAATTTTTACCTGTTGAAGGGTAGTAGTTTGTCCCATTGCTCGAGGATGAGCAAGAGTCTAAGTGTGGGGTGTTGATGTGTAGCCTAAAGTATATATATTTTTATGTATATCGCCTCATATTTTACTTTTGTTTCGTGAATTTTAGATGTTAAATGTGATGATTTATACTAATTTGAAGTGTTTTTATGTTTAGGAACGATCCGGGAGCAATTGGGGGCGAAACGTGCAAAATGAGAGCCAAAACGAACGAAACCGGGCAAGTTGAGCATTTGGGCGCCACAGGCAGCGCCTTGAGCCACCTGTGGTGCTGGAGGCAGTATGGAAATCTGAGGCAGCGCCCTGGTGGGCGCCTGGCGCTGTCCAGGACGTCGGTGGCGGGGAATTTTCCTATTTTACTCGGAACACGGTTTGTTCGGCCCTAGACCTACCCAACACGTATAAAAGCAAGACTAAACATATTTTTGAAGGGATTGACACCACTTTGAAGGGAAAACACACACGGGATCGTTAGGAAGTGGAGAATTCTCAGTTTTCTTCATCTTATTCTAGTATTTTCAATTTATACAACACTTATGCAATTGTCTGATTACATCATGAGTGGCTAAACACCCATTGTTCTGGGGTTGTGATTTAGCCATGAATATTGTTGTTTATCATTAGCTTGACCTTGATTATAATTCACCATTATATGGTTGTTTCTTCAATTCTGTGTTTAATTGCTTAATTGTCTGGCCAGCAGTTAGGTTCTATTTACTATCTATGATATGCTTGGAAAAGCCGTATATAGATTAGAGAAGAATTGAAGAGAGCGCGATCTTAATCCTTAAGGGGTGCGGATTTGTGGTTAGGATAGGAATATGCCTAGTAATCGTACTTAATTAAATATCGTAATCTTAATGCGTTCTTAATAGATTAATTCATAGGAATATAGGTGTTAATCTATTTCGAATAGGCGAGTAGTACTTCGGGAGAAGGCTATGAGAGCAATTATCGATTAATTAGCAACCATGAGTGAATTATATGAAAGGGAGAGTTAATTAGAACACAATATGAATGGTGAATTGATCACAACCCTGGAATATTTGTCTCTATTGAATACAAAACAATCAACTCGTTACTTGATAATTTAGTTATTACTTATAATTTTAGTTTAATATAATCATACTCTTGGACTTTGATTTTGACCGGATTGAATAACAATTTTAGTGATTTATTGAGTATTTTAATACAAGTCTCTGTGGGTTTTGACACTCAACTTATCATTCTATTACTTGTCGACCACGTATACTTGCGTGCGCGTTTGGGAGAAACAATTGACAAGGCCCGCGAGCTGGAGTCGACTGCCCGAAGGGGCCTCCTGGTTCGACCTGATGCAACTGGCTCTTCTGGTTCTGGTTCTGCTTTCTTGGGAACTAAGGAGAAACTTGAAAGGGATGATGATGAAGGCCAAGATCCTTAGCCGGCAGCAAATTCGCCTACTTCTCCTGGGAGCGCAAATGCTTCTCTTCCCCCAAGTACTAGGGACGCAATAGTTTTGTTTTCTGCTTTCTTTTCCCTTTGTTTTTATTTTTATACTTTTTTACTTGTGCTGCTTGGCACGTTTATTATATGCAAGTGTTTTTTTTGTTTTAGCATTGCGCAAATTTTACTTTTTTGCATCAATTTATGCAAGGCTTCGGGTGCCTTTTTCCCCGATGGCATTTGGATTCCAGGCATACATTCTTTTGGAACCAACGTTTTATTGTGAAGGTTTCATAAGAGAGGGCCCTATTATGTTTCCGGTACTCTTGAAGAGGACGTCTCATGTTCATTCTGGCACTAGCATTTGAAGTACTTGATTAACTTTCAAATGATAAAATTAATTCATCGTTTGGACCAGAAACAAGATAAAAATAAAAGGACTTTAATTTATTCCTTACATTTTCAAAAGTACATAAGCATTCATTGTGCTGAAAGGAAAACGCTATTACTTGTGGCTAATTTGTACAACTTGTTTCTATGGGGTGGGCCGCACAGTCCCTGGTCTCAATGATACATCTTTGTCCTCGAATTTCATAGTCCCAGTTTATGTAACGACCCGACCGATTTTTTTGAGCTCTAGAGTGTCACTCGGAGGTTCGAGACCGTGAGCAACTTCACTTCATGTATTATGACTTGCACATGTCGTCATATTAGATTTTTCGGGAAGATCATAATTGATTTGGAAGAATAATTCTCAATCGGAAGCTTTAAGTTGTAAGAGTTTATCATGATTTGAATTTTGCTTAAATGAACTCGGATTGGAGTTTAGACAGTTTCTTTAGGTCCGGATGATGATTTTGGACTTTGGCGTATGTCCGAATTTGGATTTGGAAGTCCGTAGGTTGATTTGATGCTTTTTGGCAAAAGTTGGAAGATTGAAGGTTTAGAATGTTGATAAGTTTGATTGAGAGTTGACTTTTTTGATAATGGATCTGGATTATTGTTTCAGGAGTTGGTATAGGTTCATTGTGTAATTTGGGACTTGCATGCAAAATTTGAGGTCATTTCGAGTTGATTTGGTATAGTTCGGCATGAGTTTTAAAAGTTTAAAAGTTCATTAGTTCATTAGGCTTGAATTGATGTGCGATTCATGGTTTTAATATTGTTTGGTGTAATTTTAGGCCTCAATTAGGTTCGTGTTATGTTTGGGGATCGATTTTTATGATAGGTCGGGGTCCCGGGGTCCTCGCGTGCGTTTCAGATGTGTTTGGGTTGTGTCGCGCTCTTATTTGATGTTTCAACGTCGTTTCTTTGGGCATAAAGGATACTATATTGAGAAAACGACCTTTAATTTGTGATTATATTGAACCATTATATTTGTATCGTAATTACGGAACCATATCAACAAGAATTGTCAAATTTCGAAGTCGTATGAGAGAGTTATGCCCATTTCTGTGTCGTGAAAGATTGTTGGTTTCTGGTGCGAACTTTTGTTCCTTGCGAACGCGAGCGAGGTTCCGCGAACGTGAAGAAGGATTTCTGGGTTGATCGTTCAATTCGAAATATTTCTCTTCGTAAACCCGAAGGTCTCCCGCGAAAGCGATGAACAAAAATCATCTGGACAGTGTTTTAAGCCGAGAATTTTAGTATTTTGAGCATATCTTGAGTTTTATAGCTCTGTTTGAGGTTATTTTCATGATGTTGTTCTCGTCTCAACAAGGGGATAAGTATCTGACCTTTATTTTGATATTTTTCCATGATTAGTTTTGTTTATTATTATTTTTATCCGTCTTTGGATTGTCAAAATTGGGGTTTTGAGCCCCAAAGTTGAGAAATGACAATTCCTTGATTTGAGGGTCAATTTGTGGATGAAACTGGATGCTTTTATGGATATATACCATATAAGTAAAGGTTAATACTTATTTTCAATAATATTTTGGAATCCGGGCACGTAAGCCCGGCCGTTGACCTTGTTGACTTTTCGAGCGGAGTTGAAAATTATTAAATTACGAGTATTGGAGTATATTTTGATTGGTTTGCACGTTGTTTTATTAGTTTCAGGTTGTTTGGATTCGATTTGAGGAGTTAGATAAGCGCTGGAGCCGATTATCAGATTTCGGAGCGAGATAAGTTTCTTGTCTAACTTTTTTAGGGGGAATTTACCTCGTAGGTGTTATATTTATTATGTGATACATGTTGTGGGAGTTATGCACGTATGAGATGACGAGTGTCCATGCATATGCTAGAATTCCTAATTATATCTTGGTAGACTTAGACTCGCGACATGCTTTAATTGTACTGTCGAGTTATTCTTGCCTATTTAAATGTTTTAGTTTCCATTTATCTTGAGACTAGACTCACGTAAAGTATTGGACTTGCCATTTTAGATACTTGACGAGCTACTTGATTAGCCATGAAAATTGTACTTTCCTTTAAGGATTTCTTCTGCGTTGTGCGTATTCGTCTGATAGTTTTTCTTGAATTCTATAACTCACACATACATTCATGAGTGATGTCAATGATCTGTTAAATTTTCATATTCTAATGGGATCGGGCTGAACGCCTCAACAATACTCTTATGGGATCAGGTCGTTCGCCTCGGCGGTATCATGTAACACACTCTTATGGGATTGGGTCATTTTCCTCGGAGGTATCATGTAACACACTCTTATGGATAGGGTTGTTCGCCTCGGCAGTATCATGTAACACACTCTTATGGATCGGTCCGTTCACTTCGGTGGTATCATGTAACACACTCTTATGGGATCGGGCCATTTGCCTCGGCGGTATCATGTAACACACTCTTATGAGATCGGGTCGTTCGCCTCGGCGGTATCATGTAAGACACTCTTATGGGATTGGGTCATTCGCCTTGGCGGTATCATGTAACACACTCTTATAGGATCGGATTGTTCGCCTCGGCGGTATCGTGTAACACACTCTTATAGGATTGGGACGTTCACCTCGGTAGAGTAACATATTCTTATGGGATCGAGTCGTTCGCCTCGACAGGATTATGTATCACACTCTTATGGTATCGGGTAGTTCGCCTCAACAGTTTTATGAAACACTCTTATGGGATCAGACCGCTCGCCTCAGTAAAATCGGGCGAAATACTTGATAAGGAGTTTGCGTACTCATGAGTTTCCTGACTTGAGATGTTACCGTTAGTTTGGTATTGACAATTACATATTCCATTTGAGGAGGTATCCGATAATTTAGGACTTTATGTTCACTATTCAGCTGTAGACCGTACTATTTTCCTATATATGTTCTCATTGTTTATTTACCATGTTTCTTACTTGTCTACTTTATTATATTTGATTTACTGGACCACTAGTAAGTGTCAATGTCGAACCCTCGTCACTACCTCTTCGGGGTTAGGCTAGATACTTACTGGGTACGCGTTGATTTACGTACTCATGTTGCACTTCTGCACTAAATGTGCTGGATCAGACATGTTCATTTGGTGGCCATTTGAGCGCGTAGGCGCAGCTGCTTAGGGGACTTTATGGTAAGTTGCATTCCATGCTACGATTTGCAGCACACAGAGTCTCCATCATAATTATTTATTTTATACTGCCTATCTTGTATTCCAGACAAATGTTGTGTTATTATTGTACTTCTTAGTAGATGCTCATACACTTGTGACACCGAATTTTGGGATGTTCTAGAATTTGTTTATGGTTTTATTTACCATTGACACACTTTTACTTTATATTCCATTTAAATCGTATGTACCTACAATTTTTAATTCATTGATTTCCCTATCTAATAAGATTTATGATTTCAAAAAAAAAATAATTAAGTTGGTAATTCACTGTTGGCTTGCCAAACGGTGACGTTGGGCGCCATCATGACCTATAGTGAGTTTTGGGTCGTGACAATTTATGTGGCAGTCAGGTTTCCATATTCTCACAACATTCCCCCCAATGTTCGAATGTGAAGAATATGAATTTGAACATTAGAAGTCTTGTTCCTTTGATGATTCCACTAGTGAATGGTTGGATAATCTTTGGTCCGATAGAAAGCTTCATTTCCCGTTGGGAACTTTGCTACCGAGCCAAAGATAATCTAACCACTCCCTAGTGGCTTGTAGTGAAGGGGAACTCGTGAACGGTCGAATAGCTTTTCGTCCGATAGCAAGCTTTGTTTCCCGTTAGGAACTTTTCTATCGAGCTAAAGACTATCTAACTATCCCATAGTGGCTTGTTGTTTCCATGCCTTTTTACTTAAAGGTCTTATTTCTATTGATGGGGTTTTCTTTGTAGTATGCTTTCTATTGCTGCCTCGTTAATAACCTTTCAAGAAAAAAACCAATTGGGATAAAAACTAGATGAAGGGAAAAAAAACTTAGCACATACTTTTGGTATAAGCAACGCCCATCAACAATAGTACCTTTTTAAGGTGTGCCTCATTCCTGTTGCTCGAAAATTTTACTCTGTCTTGATTTTCCACTTTGTATGATCCTTTCTCGGTGACAGCTGAAACCCGGTAGGGGTCGTCCCACGTCAGACCTAGCTTTCATGCGTTGATCTCTCGGGTGTTTTGAGTCACTTTTCTTAAAACCAAGTCTCCCACTTTGAAATAACGGAGATTCACTCTTCGATTATAGTATTTTCCGTTATTTGTTTCTGGGACACCATCCTTATATATGCCAAATCCCTGCGTTTGTTGATCCGCTCCGATCTAACCAACAACGCTTCATTGTTTGCTTCTTCCTCCTCCCTGAAGTATCCCATGGTAGGTTCTCCTACTTACACCGAATCAGGGCCTCTACTCCATATACGAGAGAGAAAGGTGTCTCTCCCGTGCTTGGCTTGACCATCGTTCAGTATGCCCATAGCACTCCCGATAACTCTTCTGGCCATTGTCCTTTGGATGCTTCCAATCTCTTTTTGAGATTTTGAATAATCACTTTGTTTGTCGATTACGTTTGGCCGTTTGCACTCGGGTGGTATGGCGAAGATGTGATTTGATTTTCAGGTCTTCAAGGAATTTTGTAACCTTTGTGCACATAAATTATGGCCCGTTATCGCAGGCTAGCTTCTTTGGTATTTCGAACCTGCAAATTATGTTCTCCCACAGGAAATCGACCACTTCTTGCTCGCTGATTTTTGGGTAAGGACCTGTTTCAACCCACTTAAAGAAGTAGTCAGTTAAAGTCAAAAGAAATCTTACCTTACTAGGAGCCGGCAGCAGCGGACCGACTATGTCTATCCCCATTTCATGAATGGCCAAGGCGACAATACCAAATGCAAAATAGTTATGCTGGTTGATGCACCAATAACGTGTGGCGTTGACACTTGTCGCATCTCTGAACAATTGCCTTACTGCCTTGTACCATTCTGGGCCAGTAGTATCCTGTCCTAATTAGCTTTAATACTAAGGAGTCTACACCCGAATGATTTTCACAAATTTCTTCGTGAACTTTTCTCATGACGTAATTAGCCTCGGATACTCGTAAACATCGGGCCAACGAGCCTTGGAAAGACTTTATATACAATTGTCCTCCCCTGAAGCAGTAACGAGCTGCTTTAGTGCGGAGTGACCTGGATGCCTTGGAGTATTCGGGTAGTTTCTCGTGCTCAAGATAGTCGATGATCTCATTTCTCGAGTCCCAAACCAAATTGGTTGCATTTACTTCATAATAATCATCCACATCCAATACCAAATGCATGAGCTGTATGATCGTACCGAAGTCAGATACCTTCATTTCCGTGGATGAGTCTAGGTTGGCCAGTGCATCTGCTTCTACGTTTTCTTTCCTCGGATGTGGGTGATTGACTATTCCCTGAACCGTGCGAGCAAAGTCTGGACTTTCACTACATATTACTGCATGCGTTCCTCTTTGGTGTCAAAGATCCTGTATACCTGATTTACTACCAATTGCGAATCGCATTTGATTTCAATGACCTTAGAGTCTAGTTCCCGGGCTAGCTCAAGTCCTGCAATCAAAGCCTCATACTCGGCCTCATTGTTAATCAAGGGAACAGTTCTTATGCCTGCCTCATGGTTTCTCCCCAGGGCATAATTAGTACTACCCCGAGCACGAATCCTTTCACGTTGGAGGCTCTGTCCGTGAACAAGGTCCTGACTCCCGATGTCGTTTTCGACACCATCACCGCTTCTTTGGTGGCCAGAGGCAACATCCCGGGACTGAAATCAACCACAAAGACGGCCAAAACTTTTAATTTGATCGCAATCTTGGATTTATACTTTATGTCAAATTCACTCATTTCGACTGCCGATTTGGCCAGTCGACCTGAAAGTTCAGGTTTGTGAAGGATATTCCGCATGGGAAAGGTTGTCACCACGGCTATCGGGTTTCATTGAAAATAAGGCCTAAGCTTTCGAGCGGCAACTACGAGAGCTAACGCTAATTTTTGGAGGTGTGGGTAGCGAGTTTCCGCTCCCGTTAAAATTTTACTAACATAATAGATAGAAGATTGCTTACCTTCGCCTTCAAAGACTAAAAAGGCATTTGCCGAGACCGCTAAGTAAATCAACAACCGTTTGCCTTCCTCCGTTTTCGATAATAATGGAGGGATCGTAAATACCTTCTCATAAAATAAAAAATCTACCCTAATTATCGGTACAGTTATAGATTTATATAAAAACCTACGGTTTTATTAAAAGAAACCTAAAATCGATTTGGTACGGTACATTTTAGTTGATTTTTAGATATCCATTGACACCCCTACTTAACGGCACGTAGTTTCTGTTAGAAAAATAGTTGATAATATAGACCAAGAGCAAGAAGGATATTAAAATAACTTGAAAGTGATTTCGGTCCGACTAAGGTTCAAATCGTTAAGATCGGTCGCTCCCCAAGGTCAAGGGCGTACGCAATTTTTTTTTTTAAGTGGTATTGACATTTAAAGAAGTGAACAATTAAATAAATCACTATAACAATACAAATTAAAAGAACAAATTTGAATCTAATTAAAGAAAAAACAAATCCTAGTATATTACTACAACTTTCCTCGACAAGCCTTTATAATTTGGAATGTGTTCATAATATCTTTACCAGAAATAATACTTAATACTTTTTTTAATAAAAAACACTCAACAATCACTTAAAAATCGTATCATTATTTGATTTTGCATATGGTTTCGACCAACTTCATCGCCCAAGAAAAAGATGGAAAAAAAAATAGTAAGACAACTTGCCATGGAACTAAGTTAAAGGAAAAAATTATTGTTGTCCTATGCGCCGAGCTCCAGTTCAAACCTAGAACCTTTCCTAAAGAACAAAAGCACTTGACCAGGGGAGCAAGCGCGTTGTCAATAAAAAGGTAGTGTCATTTTAACTTAAGTACAACCTTTTTTTCTTTTACATATCAATAATTTACACATATTTAATGAGTTTTTCCGACGAAGCGGTGTCACACCGCTTCCACCTAGGTGCATCCGCCCTTGCCCAAGGTTCACAACACCTCCAAAGACGTGCATAAAAATAACTGCCCAGAAATTAAAGAAGAGGAAGAGAAGACGAAGGTATTTTTTGTGTATGAAAACTTCACAAAAACAACGCCTTATATAGGTAAGATGCTAGAGCTGTTACAAGAAGGAGAATTAAGTTGGGGTTATAAAATAAAAATGATGTTACATAATTCAAGTAACAGTTACAACAATTTAAAACATACATGTTACAAAGTAATATCACTTATCTGATAAGCTTAAAAACTGACCAAACAATTTTTTTAGCAAAACCAAATTACGCGTCACATATATCTTGCGCGCTGGTGGAGGGGAAGGGGTACAAATCGACCAATTTTTCATTCAAGAACAATTTATCATGTGCGCAAGGCTCTTACAAACACAACCAAGAATAATTCCATATAAAGAGAAGAAAGAAATTTTTCATAACCAATACGAGAGACACTTTGTCTTTCTTAAAAGACAAAGAAGTGAGGAAGAACAGGAATCACAAAGAAAACTTTGACTTTGCATTATTATTTATTAATAATACCAACAATTTCTTCTTCCAGCGGACTTGACCGGTATTGCTTATGAAAAATTCTAAGATCTTTATTTAGTTTGTTTTTTAGTGTACAAAAAAAAAACAATTAATGTGCTTTGGTTGTGTATTTTCAAAATAATGGAAAATTGAGTTTGATAATTCTAAAAGTTTTGCTCTTTGGTTCAACTCAAAAATACGAGAATACTTATATTCATTTGTAAAACAATGTCTTGTAAGTGAGCCTTTTAGATTTATTAAATACTTAAGTTAATGTTAATTTCTCTGTATTGTCAAAAATGTGACTTAAATCAATCGATTAGAAGTGCAAAAGAAGCCGAATAGAATAAAGATTTGAAGAATCAATTAAAAAGTTCACAAGAAGCTCAAATCGAAAAATTAACGACTCGTTTGTCCATGAATTTTTTTTTCTTTTTTCGTTTTTTTTTTCAAAAAATAAAAGGTGATTTTGACCACTTTTTTAAGTTTTTCGGAAAAACTTACAAATATAATATTATTTTTCAACTTAATTTCAAACACTATTTTTTTCAAGAATTATAATTTTAATGTCCTAAACACCTACCAAAATCAAATAAGTGAACCATAGGAAGACCCATTTATGTTTTATCATAAAACAAAAAACGGACCAAAAAAGCACCCTACCAAAGAAATAGGGGCGTAAGTGCAATTTCAGAAAGCATGAGGGTCTAAAAGAAACTTAAGTGTTAACCCATCTCGCACGTCACAACAATTACAAGTATTTTAGGGTTTATTGAAAGGGTTTTTTTTTCATGTTAAGGTAAACAACTGCTGCTTCTGGTTACAGAAATCAGAGTGGTGGTAAATCAAGAAGACAAAAAATGGACAAAAGCATGTTAGGTGATTTGGATAATCTTCCTGAAGCAGACAAGCTTAAAATGGCTTCTATGATTGACCAGCTCCAAATCCGTGACAGGTTCTTCTTTTTGTTCCATTCTCTTAATTTAGTACATGTTTAGGTTTGAATCTGTTGATACAGTTGAAAGTAAAGTGGAAAAAGAAATGTTTAAAATGGTTTAATTGTATGATGTTCGTGATATTGTATTCTTGATTTTCTTTGCTGAGTTGATACCGTAACATGGTCTAAAAAAACAGAATATATAGCTTAATCACTCAGAAAAGTTATGAAAGAATTTGTCTTTACTTGCTGAAAGAACCCATTTTTCTTCATATACTTACCCAAAAAGTTTAATTTTTTCTTTCTTCCAATTGAGCTGGAAGTTGTTTTCTTGAAAAGGNGGGGGGGGGGGGGGGGTATATATAGCTATCAACACCAGCTAAAAGTTATTGTAGAAGTAGGTGACCACGCATTTGCTGGACTGTTAGAGAAACTCGGACCTCTGCATCAGAGGCGTATACATGATTTTAATACCATGGGTGCACTATTATTTTTAAAATAGATGTTTGGTTCTATTATATAAAATTTTATGGTGACAGCAAGTTGACGAACAAATTATATTAATACTATATTCGCAAAAAATATTATTCACTTTACAATTGTCCTCGACTAGTTTTTATACTTTGGAAAAGGTCAATAATAACATCATTACTTACGGTTTTAGATATCTCATGCTCTATATAGCAAACTAAACAATCATTCCAAAAAGTTTTCAAAAGCAGCTTAATATTGAGCAGGTGGTTTTGCTGCTTTGAATCCACAGAGAGCCTCAGAGCTGATAGAGACTAGTCATTGAGTACTTTGTTTTTAGGTATTTCAAAGTTTCTGCTCTAAAGAATGATAAATAGAAGAAAAATAAAAAGACGTACGCAAAAGGGAAGTTGAAAGAAAAAGAGTAGAAAAATGTGCTTGCTTGTTAATTGGAAAGAAGGAAAGGAGGGATCTGTTGTTAATTGAAAAAGGCATGAGAAATTTATTTATTAATTAATTATAAAAGGTATTAATCAAAAAGAATTGCATGGGGATCGAACACCTGACATTGGGGTCAAAAAGGAGACAAGAGGGGTACTTAGTCACCAATGCATCAAACCAGTCACTTGAGCATCAGTGGCCACACATATATCTACCCGCATACTTGAAAAAATTATTACTTTATACATAGCCTAGGGAGGGGAGCATGGGTGCATGTACCCCACCTCCCTCCACATAAATCCGTCCCTACTGTGCATGCTTTGGTATCATGTCAAATTATTTGGACCTCGTCTGAAATGTTAAGCTGTTAGACTGGTTAGAAGAGGGCACATTTTTTTGTTTATTTTAGGTCTACAACAACATTCCTCATACTCCAATTTGTTATGGTTCATCGTGTATCATCAATTTATCGTTGCATCTTTGATTACGGTCACACAACCATTTTCTAAGTCGTACTACATTTTTGCTCTTCCTAAAGAAAGAACTTTGAAATTGTTTTTCTTTTGTTGAGAATAACAACTTTGAAAGTTTGAATGTTGTATAGCGGAATTGAATGTCTTGCTATTAGCTGAGTTGAGAGCAGCCAAAGGTGTGGTAAAATCATTAGGTGAATTCTTTCCATCTATCAAAGATTTCGGGGACAGAGTTATCCGGTACCTGTGCTGGTGGGAAGTAGCAGGTGCCCCGTGGAATTAGTCGAGGTGCGTACAAGCTTACCCGAATATCACAATTATAAAATAAAAAATAGTAGCCCAGCTGAGAATAATTACAAGTCATAGTAGCCTTCTATTCTTCGGAGCTATCTGCTTCAGAAGTAGCCTTTCATTCCATATTCCAATACTTGTGTGTAGCTTTTAATTCAAGAATCCTTCACAAGAAGCTCCATTCCACCTTTTGATGTGGGATCTATGAGCCTAAGCATGATTTATTGATGGTTTGAAAAACAAATTCCATTTTCTGGCGCTACCCAATTGGCAGTTACCCGTGATTATAATTTTCTTACATGCACAAGGTCTAAGTTCTATTGTTACTGCGAAGAACAAATGATAAAGAACTTCTAAACCTCTGAGAATACTTTAGCCTGGGGAGTGGTGCTCATTTTCTTCTCTTTCTTGATCTTGATCTGATATTTCTACGACTCAGTGTTATCCTAACACTTTTGACTGAGAAATTCAGTGTTTCAATTCCGAAACTCAGTAGATGTGCCCACTCCTCAAACCTTCTCCGCTTAAATACTATGTTTCATTGAGGCGGACCTACCTTTAGGGAAGGGGGTCACCGGCCCCCGGTAATTTTGGAAAAATTGTATGTATAAATGTGTATATATCTTAAATAACAGGTGTATATTTTGATTGACACCCTAAGACTCAAAGCTTAGGCAGCTACATTGGTCGATTTAGGGGAACATCTTGACTTTTAGTACTTCTAGGTTTGATTCCCACTTCACTCAAATTTTATTCGATAGTGGTGCCCCACCACATCCAAATCCTGGGTCCGCTCTGATGTTTCAAACTAATGACATGTGCCTACCACACATTCGCTTTAAACTACCTTTGCTATTGAACCAAAGCCATGGGGGCCTTCAATTCTGCATTATCTTATAATGTTAAAATTAGGAAAAGAGAGTGTTTCATGTTTCTTTCCTCTATTTAGACTTGCCTATATGGGTTTAACATATAAGTAGGATTCAGGAAGTCTACTGTTATGGTGATGAGCTAGTTAATGCTGATGTCTACTTGGCAAGCCATGAGCATTTTTTTTTTGTTTTCGCAAGTATATTTAGATGTTAAAATCAGCACTTAAGAAAGTGCTGCACCAAAAGTCAGCAAAAGAAACAAAAGAGAATAGAAAAAAGGAAACACTTTGGCTATCTATATGAAAGATTCAATGAACTATAATCCTTTCAATTACTGCGTAGTTGGAGTTAGGTGTTGTTTGACTGTACAACATACACACCTAGTTGCTGATAAGTCTTCATAAGCTACTTGGAGCATACTGGTGATGAAGCTGGAGAAAGCTAAACACGCCCAGAAAGGGAGAAAGAAGCAATTGATGATAGGAGCAGGGCTTCAAAATAATAAGGATGTCAAGGGAGTCATATTGTTTATAAAAAAAGCGCACTTGGGGTGCATGTAGGTGAATTTCGAGTATTAGCGCAATGCAAGTCTAGGCTCAATACTTGAATGCAAATAAAATAGTTGGCCTGCCTTATCTCGAGTAATAAGTTAGTTTGAGTATTATGTCGCTTTGGATTGCTCTCCCTTTTCATGACGGTATCTAGGCATGGTTTTGTGATGAGAAACCATGTAGGATGAGACTCTAGTTTAGATCCTAAAACCACAACATGCTCAGAGTTGTAGGTACAGAAGGCTTCAGTCTTCACATGTTTGCATTTTCTGGGTCATGTTTGAATCAAGAAGACAAGAACTATGTTTTCTTAATATTGGAGTACTTAAGATTTCTTTAGCTCGCCTTGGCATGGGGAGGATTCCTGTTCTGCGATTTGGAAAAAGAGTGAGGTTAAAGACACTGCATCTTTGCAATAGCGTTTGTTAATGACACTATTTGCTGAGGCATTTCAACTATTCTTTACCGGACTTTTTACTAATGTCTCGTGTAGCTGATTTAACTAATTTTCCTCAGGAAAGCTTTGTTTTGTTTGTTTTTTCTTTTTCTACCCATCATTTCATTTAAAAGAGGAATTACTTTAAATTAATGAATTTTTATAAAAAAGCACTTCCTTAGAAAAGCGCAACATGAAAGCTCTCCTCAACAGCCCTTAATATATCTTGCCCAAAGAGGTGCAATATTTATTGTAAGGGGAGGTCCTTCTCAACACTCTACTGGTGCCTTTAGTAAGTCAGTCAGATAATAAAATAACTAAATGAAAACATTTGGGAGATTATCTGAATTTTTTGCAAATCATCTTTTACTGCTTGCATGTAATATGGTTAATGTAGCAAAAAATACTGTCTAAGATGTTTTCTATGCGATGAAGACAATCTTAAGTTGGTTTTCATCATTCAATTGTCCATCCTTTTTGAGATTTCCAACTTGCAGTTTTCTTCCCCTTGTTTTCAATACCAATTCTATTGCAATAATGCATGTTCGTGTCGTTGGGATCTACTGAATTTGACAAGTTAAATGATACATCATGATGATTGTAAGACTGAAGATTTTAGCTGTAGTGTAAATTTTGTGGGAATATAACTAAAATATCTCATAATTCACTTAATTTGCTTCATGATTTACAGTATTATAACTCTAAAACATCATTTCGTGTTGTCTTAAACCACTGCAGCTTGAGAATGTATAATTCCCTGGTGGAAAGATGTTTCACGGGCTGTGTAGACACTTTCAAACGTAAAAGTTTAGACAAACAAGAGGAGACCTGTATTACGCGATGTGCTGAGAAGTTCTTGAAGCATTCAATGCGTGTTGGTATGAGGTTCGCAGAGCTTAACCAAGGTGCAGCCACACAAGATTAAGATGATTCCTAGTATATGCATGCAATCCAACTTCTCCATTACGTGAAGTATTTATCTTCTTTAAAGAGTTTCTTGACAAGGAAAAGGAGCAGAAGTTCCTAACACAACTTTTATTTTTTATATTTTAACACATTTCCTAGCAAAGAGGTATTACTAAAATGTTCTTTTGTTTCTCAAATCCAGGAATTCTGGAGTTAGAATGAGTTTTTAGTAACTTGAATTTAGTCTTGTGACTATATTGAAGAGCACTTGCAGTTAAAATTGCATTCTTTTTGTGGCTGTGTTTGAGAAAATAATGTGGTAACCTACTTGCTCCCTAATGAATTACTCAAGAGACCTTTGTTCCTTCTTGTTGGCTACTCTAAAATGGTTCCCCGTGGTAAGTAATTTCATTTTATTTTTGAGTAATTACAATATATGTGTATACCAATTCTTGGCGCACCTAAGGTTGTGGACGAGCAGTCAATGAGGTGTTAAATTTATGGAAAGTTATGTATCTTTTTCATTCCATCGAAAATCGAATTTACGGTATAAACGCTTACGGCCTCCCCTTTATGCCTTGCAGTAGTGATTACGACCTTTACCTGAGGTTCAATCCCAGCAGAGACTGAAAAAGATATTTATATATTCGTTGGGTGATTTTTTTTTCCATTTGCCTAAACTTTAGTGTTCAGAGTTACTTATTGTGCTTGTGGAAGTAATAATTATCCGGTTGAATAGTTAAGGTGCACAAATGTGTTATTTAAAATTAATCGAATAATTCACAATATTTTTGTGGTATTAGGCCACAAAATCAACCTCTAATAGGTCACCGGATTAGCTCCCCCGGAGGTGGTTCCTCATTTTCTAGACACTAGTTGTCAAAGATGAAACCAATCTTTTTTACTGTAGTTAGAGCTGCAACAATAACAATAACCGAGTAAAATTTCACAAGCGGGGTCTGAGGGTAGTGAGTATGCAGACCTTAACTTTAAACCCGAGGGAGTAAAGAGGCTATTACCGAAAAAACCTCGGCTGAAGAACATGAAAAGAGACAAATACACCAGTACCATCAGCAGAAATCATAGAAATGATAACGACATAAAAACCAGAAAATCGATGCAAAGCAATAACAATAACAAGTAAATAAGGCCCACTACTATGAAAACAGAAGAATAGTGTGAACACAATAGTAACCACTAGCAATCTAAGACGAAACCTTATCAGATTAGCCTCACACATGCTACAAAGTAAAAAAGTCCTCAACTACCTCATAACTTACAACTGTAATGCTCGACCTCCACACCTTCCTGTCAAGGACCATGCCCTTGAAAATTTGAAGGCTTGCAATGTCCTGCATGATCACCTCTCCCCAATACTTCTTAGGTTGCCCTCTACCTCGTCTCGTACCCGCCAAAGTCAAGCGCTCACACCTCCTTATCGAGGCATTTGAGCTCCTCCCCCGTACGTTCCCGAACCATATGACCCTCGCTTCCCGTATCTTGTCATCCATAGGAGCCATGCCTACCTTCTCTCGAATAAATTTATTCCTAATCTTATCCTAGTGTGCCCGCACATCCACCTCAACATCCTCATTTCTGCTATTTTCATCTTTTGGATATGTGAATTCTTAACTGGCCAACACTCAGCCCATACAACATGGCTGGTCTAACTACTGCTCTATAAAACATTTATTTGAGCAATAGTAGCACTTTCTTGTCACACTAAACTCTAGATGCTAAACTCTATTTCATCCACCCCACCCCTATACGGTGTGCGACATCCTCGTCGATCTCCTCATCCCTCTGGATAACCGACTCTAGGTACTTGAAACTACCTCTCTTGAGGATGACCTGTGATTTAAGCCTCACGTCCATGCCTGCTTCCCTCGACTCGGCGCTGAACTTGCACTCCAGGTATTCCGTCTTTGTCCTGCTTAACGTGAAACTCTTAGACTCAAGGGTCTGTCTTCGAACCTCCAACCTCTCATTAACGCCGCCTCGCGTCTCATCAATCGGAACTATATCGCCAACGAATAACATGCACCAGGATAACTCCCCTTGAATATGGTGTGTCAGTGCGTCCATCACTGGGTTAATAAGAACGGGCTGAGGGCAGATCCTTGGTGCAACCCCATATCAACCGAAAAATGCTCAGATTCTCCTCCCACTGTCCTAATCCGAGTCTTAGCTCCATAGTTTGGAGCTAATGGTTTTTTTATTTTTTTTATTTTTATATAATTTCCAGATTTAATACTTTTAATTGAAGCAGACAAATGGTAAACGTTTCTTGGCAGGTCATCAAAATTTTGAGTGCCAGAAAAATTAATATTTTAGAGGATAAATTTTCTCGGAAGTGATTAACAATTCATTCCCAAATGGTTAATGTATGGGTAAAAAATTATCTCTAATATGATCGAACCATGTTAACATTAAGGAGACATTCACAGACAGCCATGTATCATCGGTACGACTTCAATAAAGACCTGCCCAAGGTCGAAGTGGTTCCTGAAGCGATGAAGGGTGCGGTCGAAGAGTCAGCAAGGATCAAGGTCGCCGTAGATCAAGGTCGAGGTCGAGAAACTTTGGCAAAGTTATAACAGCTAGTTTTAGGATATGACACAAAAAAAAAATCTTTTAGTGGATATTCTCTATACCTGTACTATTAGGGTTTTTAGGAATATGTTCCCTATAAATAGAAAGAGACATAATGAAAGGGGACATCAGATATTCATTTGTTAGAAAACACATTGACTTTATAGAGAGAATCTGACCATATTACACGCATACGAAAATAACCTTTTTACTAAGATTCTTGTCTAACTTTTCCACTTGATTCAAGAACAATCTGAGTGTTCTAAGGCTCGTCAATCATTCATCGTTTTCAGAAAGAATATCCACATATCCAACCCTTTTTAGGGTGAATCACACGTTTTTATTTACTTAAATACCATTCATTGCTATTTATTATTATTATTTAGTGCTATCTTCCACCCTTTTACATCATTGTACACTGTTATTATTGCTCACATTTATTGTCATCCAACTTATAATATATATCATCTGCCATAAAATTGATAATCTTGTCTTTTGGATATTATTATTAGCTAAGATTGACTCTATTTTACTTAAATCTACTTGGTTGAGCCCAGATCTAAATTTTTAGGTCAAACAGTTTCGCGCCTTCTGTGGGGAATTTTTAGCTAATTTTTTAGTTTCCTTTAGATCCACAACTCACGTGAGTCACTAACCTAACAAACCACAAGGTCTTTCTCTTTCTCTACATGTACGGAAACCTACATGGCAGGTAAATAAGGAGATATAACTAAAGTAACAGATGACTTCCCTGGCAATCTCATGAACACTGTCAACGAGAGCTGTGAAATGCTAGGAGATTACGTGACATCCACTGCCTCTCCCAAGCACGATAGGTCGCCTCCTCCCTATTGCAGCATAACAAAACCAAATGAAAAAGGGCCTCCACGTCCATAACGAGGGTACACCGCCGACCATGAAAAATCTCCTCGAAGCGTGGTTGACCGATACACTAGCAAGCATGCTCAACAAACCTGCTTCATGCACAACCACAGAGACCGTAAGAACCCATACAGTTCAATGAGCAGACAAACAAGGCTACCAACCCGACCCACCCACACCAGGTATGACTCACAATGTTACTAGCAACGCAGGTGACAGTGTCCTCACGGTTGTTCTAAAGAGAATGGAAGAAATGGAAAATGAAAATAAAACGCTGAGAGATCAAATGAAAGAACACCAAGAATGAGTCGACAACATACCGAGCGCCCCTAAGCTATTGCCAAAGAGGTACGTCGGTAGGTTTATAGAGCAACCGTATAGCGAGAAAGTAGTCTTGCATGCCATAGCAAAGACCTTAAAAATACCTCCGTATCTCAAGATATACGACGGAACGACTGACCCCAAAGATCACGTGACTCATTATGTTACCGCCGTGAAATGCAACGACCTCACCCAGGAACAAATGTCCTATATTTTGCTGAAGAAATTTGGCAAAACCATTACGTGGGGGAGTTAACATGGTACTCACAGCTACCAGCTTGCTCTATAGTAACCTTCAAGGAAATGGCCGATAAGTTCGTAACGGCACATGTCGGGGCCAAGAAATCCGAAACAAGATTAAATGACATCTTCGCCATCAAGAATTCCTTGGGAGAGGGACTGAGGGACTTCCTTACCTGATTCAATAGGGTAAGGATGACCCTACCGAACGTGTATGAAGGGATGGTAGTCGCGTCCTTTCAGAACGGGTTGAGTAGAGAGGGTTCAAGAGAGACCAGAAAATTGCTTAGTAGATTGATGAAGTTCCTCCAACCACTTGGGATAATCCACAATGCTTACTGTGCCGAAGTCCGAGAAGATGATGACGACCTCAATGGACAAACTCGATGGCTCATCTCGGTACAAGTTGAGCACAGGAAAGAACGAAGGATAACATAAGGAGGGATCACCCAATCTCGCGACCCAAAAGGGAACAACATCAGCCATACGTCAGGGCGCCTGCCCCGCATTTTCCGTTATGATGAAGGTCTGTCTAGGCCGAGGATGGGGACTCACCGGAACGAGAGAGGTATGCCCCCTTACTGTCTGCTCACAATTTTTGTGTTTCACCAAAAGAAATAGTCTATGCCCTGAAAACTCGCAACGAAGGTGAAGTGGCTGCCAAAGATGAGGTCCGACCCGAGCCCCAAAAAATCCGACGCCCTCTGCGAATTCCACCAGGAGCGCAGACACAAGGCACAAAACTGCATTGCCTTCAGGCAAGAGGTTGTGAACATGTTGCACCAGGGAAACCTCAAAGAGTTGATGAGCAAAAATGGGAGAAACAACTTAGCTAGAGGTCGTGAATGCCAAGGCCTGCCAAAGATGCCATCACCAACTCACACCATCAACATGATCATCGGCGACATCGAAGATGCCTCCATCAACAATGTTAAATTCACTGCCACTCATAAGCTCAAAAGATCTATTACCCACGAACGGTATGACAGACTCGAAGAAAGTATCATCTTCGATGATTCAGATGCCGACAATTTGACTTTCCCTCATAATGATGCTCTCGTCATTACTTTGCGAATTTTAGATATTGATATCAAACGTATCATGGTAGACGATGGAAGTGGAGTGTGGATTATCCATCCCTGAGTCCTCACCTAGATGAGACTCGAGGACAAGAAAGTGTCGCGTTGCATCACACTAATCGGTTTTAATAATGTAGTTGAACAAATATCGGGTGAAAATACACTCCCCGTTTTGGCCGGAGCCATAGCTCTAGAGACAACGTTCCACATCATGGACAAGGCAATCGCATACAATGACATAGTAGGACGACCATGGATACATCCCATGAGAGTTGTCCCCTCCAGCATGTACCAAGTAATCAAATTTCCAACACCTTGCGGGATATTCAGCATACGGGGAGAACAACGCACGTTCCGGGAATGCTACCGCATCGCCTTAGACAACACGGCAACCCAATAGAAGAAAGGCAAGGAAAAATAGGCATAGCAATCAACAAGGTCGAGGTCAATGCAAGAAGAGACCAGGGACGTCATCACGGATCCCAAAATGGTTGACGTTGCAGACTCAACTATAGAGGACCTTGACCCCGTTCAATTAGACCCCATCGACTCCAGAAAAAGGACCTACATCGGTTGTAAACTCCGAGAACCAGGTAAATTTAGTCAATTTTAATAACTAATGTGGATTTGTTTGCTTTCAGCCATGGAGATATGCCGCGCATCCCCAAGCAGATTGACACATAAATTAAACATCGATCAATTTTACCCCTGGTAAGGCAGGTCAGACAAAACTTAAACTCCTCCGCCAACGATTCCGTTCACGATGAATTGGATAAGCTATTAGAAAATGGCTCCATCAGGGAGTCAAAATGCCATAAGTGACTTGAACAAAGTGTTCCAGAATGATTCGTTCCCATTACCGCATATCGACCAACTCATCGACGCAAAAACCAGGCACGAGCTGTTGAGATTTTTCGACGCATACTCGGGCCATAACCAGATACTTATGGAAGAAAAAGACCAGGAGAAAACCACATTCATCACCCACCGACGAACATATTGTTATGGAGTCATGCCATTCGGGCTGAAGAACGCAGGAGCACCCTATCCAAGATTGGTCAAATCCATAAAAGCGGAGGACCATATCAACCATTTTAAGGAATCTTTCGACATACTAAGACGGTACGAAATGAAACTAAACCCAGAAAAATTGCGCATTTGGCATAGCCAGGGGGATGGTTTTGGGCTTCTTAGTGTCACAGCGCGGGAGGTCAACCCAAACCAAATCGAAGCTATCGAAGGGATACCAGAGCAACTGACTACTAAGAACCAAGTTCAAAGGTTGAATGGTCGTATCCCCACCCTACCGAGATTTATTTTGCGGTCGTCCGACATATGTCACAGATTTTTTAGCATACTAAAAAAGGACAACGACCTTGAGTTGTAACGACCCGGCCGGTCGTTCTGTGAGATTAGCCATGTTTCCCCCGTTTCTACTTTATCATAGTTTCTTATCCTATTTATGTTGTATTGGGTCGGTTGGTCCGAGTTCGGAGTGGTCGTGGTGAGAATTGAGACACTTAGTCTCTTAAATTAGCTTAATAGTTGAAAAAGTCAACTAGGAGTTGACTTATTGGTAAACAACCTCGGAATACAGATTTGATGGATTGGATAGCTTCGTTAGGTAATTTGGGACTTAGGACTGTGTTCGGAATGAAGTTTTGATATCCAGTGTAGAATTATGCTTGAATTGGCGAAAGTTAGTTTTTGGCGATTTTCGGTCGGCAGTGGAAAATAGGCTATCGGGGTCAGAATAGAATTCCGACAGTTGGAGCAGGTTCGTAATGTCATTATGGATATATGTGCAAATTTTTAGGTCAGTCGGATGTGTTCTGGTTGGTTTCGGCATCATTGACGAAATTTAGAAGTTTTTAAAGTTCATAGACTTGAATTTGATGTAATTTTGGTGTTTTCGTGTTGTTTTTGGTGTTTCTAAGGCTCGACTAAGTTTGAATGATGCTTTGGGGAGTGTTGGTATGTTTTATTGGGGCCTCGAGGGGCTCGGATTGATTTCGGATGGTTGGCGGAGGTTTGAACTTAGGAAATTGTAGCAAATAGCTGCTGGTGTTAAGCTACTGGTGTAGCTGCACCTGTGGACGGGCAGACGCAGGTGCGAAGAACCCTGCTCAAGTGCGAAGATAGGCCAGACAGGAGGAATCCGCAGGTGTGAAGCATTGGACGCACCTGCGAAGCCGCAGGTGCGAAAAAGGGATCGTAGGTGCGAGAATTGGACTGTAACTGGGATTTTGCAGGTGTGCACCTGGGACCGCAGGTGCGGGTCCGCAGGTGCGAGGAAAGGTCCGCAGGTGCGGATTAACTGGGCATAACAATATAAAATGGTGCCTCCGCAAATATTTTGGCATTTCCTCCATTGTTGCATGCGGATTTAGCTGAGTTGAGAGCAAATTGAAGAGGGAATTCGAGGTTCTTCAGTGGAGGTACGTTCCCGGATTACAAAACTCGTTTCTATGCTATTTTGTTCTCATTAGGCTTGTAATTTGAAGAATTAAAGTAGAAAAAGTTTGGAAAAATGGGAGGAGGTCTGGAAAATTCTTTTGGCGATTTGGGTAGGCAATTGTGGTCCGATTGTGGTGTTCTTGGTATGTGTAGAATTGTGGGAGGATGAGATTTTTAGTGATGTAAATTTTATCAAATTCTGAGACATGGGCCCGGGGATCGGGTTTGGCCGAATTTCGAGAATTTTGTATAAATTGATAGTTTTCGATTGGGTTGTGTTCCTTTAGCGTATATTGATGATTTTAATCTGGTTCTGATTAGATTCGGAGCAATCGGGAGCCAATTTGAGGGGCAAGAGCATCGCAGATTAGTATTGTGTCCGGTAGAGGTAAGTAATGGTTATAAATCTTTTCCTGAGGGTATGAAACCCCGGACTGCATATTTCTCACTGTTTTTAGCATGGCGCACATGTCGGATGACGAGTATGTAGCGCGCACTAATTTTTGGATTGGACTTGGTCCTCTCCACGGCACCTATTGAGTTGCGTATTTTACTCTAATCATATGTTAAATTGTGTTCTAAAGACTATTGCTATATTTGGGCTATAAGCCATGTTTGGGGCCTCGTGCCGACTTGTTTAGACCCCTTGGGGATTTTTACTGTTATTTCCTCACTGTTGATGTATGATTTACACTCAGCCATATTGCGCTTAACTGTTTTCGAAACCCAGCCTGATTTACACTATTTTGAGATTTAAAGCTGATGTTTTGGGTCGAGTACCCCGTTTTACTAATACGCCCGAGGGGCTTTTGAGAGGTTCTGACTGAGTGAGGCCGAGGGCCTGATTGTGAGGATATGATGCGCCACGAGGTGGCTTGATATTAGCGCTTGGGCAGAAGGAGCCCCTCCGGAGTCTATACACACCCCCAGTGAGCGCAGGTACCTACTGAGTGCGAGTGCTGAGTGCCGAGTGCCGAATGATGAGTGATTGGGAGGTATGAGTGACAGTGAGGTTGCCCTAGGGGCTGATACTGAGTGGCTGTGGGGTGCTGAGTGATGTTCTGCCCGAGGGGCAATTTATGATTCATATTTCTGCCCGAGGGGCTACTTATGATTTATTTCATTTTACACTAAATCTTTTGGTTATTTTTATTTCTGAAATTGTTGGAAAACACATTTTTTTTCAAAAGGATTTTTCTGAAATTGATTTTAAGGCATGATGATTTCATATATCTATGTATATACTATTGGAAATAAAGGTTGTGCATATTGTGAACTGATGGTAATGATTTTTATGTATTTCTTGCCGCTTAGACTTGATTTATTCTCATTACTACTGAGTTGGCGTACTCACATTACTCCCTGCACCCCTGTGTGCAGATTTAGTGCAGATACCGAGCGTTAGCCATCTATTCCATGTGGAGCTAGAGTTCGGGATATAGAGGTAGTTGTTCAGTGTCCACAACATCTCTGTTTTTCCCTTCTTGTGTTGTATCTAGCTATTCGTTAGAGATTTGTAATATAATAGTAGACTTGTTGGTATATTTCTTAGATTCTCATGACATGTTGACTCCTTATTTTTGGGGATGGTTTAGACTATTTAGCTGTTTATTTTGCCTAATGAGTTCAGTAATTCTATATACTTTATGAAATGTTGAAAATGGTTGGGATTTTAGAAAGAAACTGTAATTATGTGATTGTTGGCTAGCCTAGTCCCACGATAGGCGCCATCACGACCGGTTTAGGATTTGGGGTCGTGACAAGTTGGTATCAGAGCCTAGGTTACATAGGACTCAACGGTCATGAGCAGATCTAGTAGAGTCTTGCGGATCGGTAGGGAGACGTCTGTACTTATCCTCGAGAGCCTGCGGAACCCATAGGAACAATCTCATTTTTCTTGACCTCTGTCGTGCCATTTTGTAGATTCTGGAAATCTAAACTTCTGTTGTTTCCTTCTCTCACAGATGGTGAGGACTCGCGCTACTGATCAGGATGATCAGCCACCAGCTAGACCAGCGAGAGATCGAGGCCGCGGTCGAGGCCGTGGTAGGGGTAGGGGGACAGCCCGTGCAGCAGCCAGGGCAGTGCCAGTTGATCCCCCTACTGTTCAGGGTCAGATTCCTGCCACAGATACTCCAGTGGGACAAGCTCAGGCACCGACAGTGCCTATTGTTATTCCAGGTCTTCAAGAGACCTTGGCTCAGATCTTGACGAG
The DNA here is from genome assembly GCA_005239505.1 of Nicotiana paniculata. NCBI lineage: Eukaryota > Viridiplantae > Streptophyta > Magnoliopsida > Solanales > Solanaceae > Nicotiana > Nicotiana paniculata. The sequence continues at coordinate 79,469 of ML354677.1, read as the reverse complement.
GTGTACCACCCTTGCTCAAACAGTTTCCGCTACTTCTCAGGCCGGGGGAGGCAGTCGGACTCTAGTTACCCGGACACCTGAGCAGGGTACTCAGGGCCAGCAGACGCCAGGGACGGTTCCAGCCTAGCCGATTGCTCCAGTTCGGGACTTCGTGGTTCCGGCTATGCCAGAGGACGAGCACTGTAGACTGGAGAGGTTTAGTAGACTACAACCTCCGACATTCAGTGGTGTTGAGGGAGATGATGCCCAGGGTTTTCTGGATAAGTGTCAGAGGATGCTGCGTACTGCTGAGATTTTGGAGAATAGTGGGGTCTCATTTGCTACATTTCAGTTTTCTGGTGCTGCTTTCACTTGGTGGGAGTCTTTTGAGAGGCGTAGGCCTGTTGGTTCAGCACCTCTCACCTGGCAGCAGTTATCCACTATCTTTTTGGAGAAGTATGTACCCCAGTCACACAGGGAGGAGCAGCGCGGGCTTTTTGAGCAGCTGCGTTAGGGAGAGCTATCAGTGACGTAGTATGAGATGCGGTTTTCGGAGTTGACTCTTCATGCCATTGAGTTGGTCCCTACTGATAGGGAGAGGGCTAGAAGGTTCGTGGATGGCCTCACTTATCATCTCTGCCTATTTAAGACTCGGGAGAGAGTATCATATGCTACATTCGAGCAGGTTGTTGATATTGCTCGAGATATTGAGTCGGTTCGCCGCCAGGAGCGGGAGGAGAGGGAGGCCAAGAGGCCTCGTGGATCGGGCAGTTCTAGTGATGCTCCTTCCAGGGGCAGTTTCAGCATGGTAGAGGTCGTTCATTCAAGCCTCCCCAGTCAGTTCACCCAGCTTATAATGGTGAATCTTTGGGGCATGGTCGTCGTGGTTCTCAGCCAGGCCGTACTTCATTCGGTGCCCTCCTAGCTCAGAGTGCAGCTCGAGCACCACCAGTTCAGAGTTCTTCTATGCATGAGTCTTTCAGTGGCCATTCGGGTGCCAGGGGTTTCTATCAATCCCCGCCTCCAGCTCCATGGAGTTGTTTTGAGTATGGAGAGTTTGGGCACATGTGGAGGCAGTGTCCCCGTCGTCCCGGTGGTTCTTTTCAGCAGAGGGGACAACCCTCGACTTCAGCTCCAGTTACTTCACCACCTGCACAGGCAGCCAGGGGTGGTAGTCAGTCAGCTAGAGGTCGCCCTAGAGGGGGAGGTCGAGCAGGTGGAGGTCAGGCCCGTATGTATGCATTTTCAGCCAGGCCAGATGCTATGGCCTCCGATGCAGTGATCGCAGGTATTGTCTCAGTTTGTTGTCGAGATGCTTTGGCTTTATTTGATCCTGGTTCTAAATATTCCTATGTTTCTTCGTATTTTGCCCATTTTCTGGATATGCCTCGTGAGTCTTTAGTTACCTCTTTTCATGTGTCGACTCCGGTGGTCGATACTGTTGTTGTGGACCGTGTGTATCGATAGTGTGTGATCTCTATTGGGGGTCTGGAGACCTGAGTGGACCTACTATTACTCAGCATGGTCGATTTTGATGTGATATTGGGCATGGATTGGTTATCTCTATATCATGTTGTTCTTGATTGTCACGTTAAGACCGTGACCTTAGCTATGCCGGGATGTCCGAGGGTTGAGTGGAGAGGTTCTTCTGAGTGTATACCTAGCAGGGTGATTTCCTACCTGAAGGCTCAACGCATGGTTGAGAAGGGGTTTCTGTCTTATCTAGATTTTGTGAGGGATGTCAGTGGTGAGACTCCCCCTATTGATTCGGTTCCTGTGGTCCGTGACTTTCTGGATGTGTTTCCTGCAGACTTACCGGGCATGCCGCCTGACAGGGACATTGATTTTGGTATTGACCTGGTGCCAGGAACCCAGCCTATTTCTATTTCACCTTATCGTATGGCACCAGCGGAGCTAAAGGAATTAAAGGAGAAACTTCAGGAAGTCCTATATAAGGGGTTCATTCGTCCTAGTGTGTCACCGTGGAGTGCACCGGTGTTGTTTGTAAAGAAGAAGGATGGTTCTATGCGTATGTATATTGACTATCGACATATGAATATGGTTACAGTGAAGAACCGATATCTATTGCCTCGTATAGATGACTTGTTTGATCAGTTGCAGGGTGCCAGGGTATTCTCCAAGATTGACTTGTGTTTCGGTTATCATCAGTTGAAGATTCGGGGGCCAGACATCTCGAAGACTGCTTTCAGGACTAGATATGGTCATTATGAGTTCCTGGTTATGTCATTTGGGCTGACCAATGCCCAAACAGCCTTTATGCACCTGATGCACAGTGTATTCCAGACTTATCTGGATTCCTTCGTCATCGTGTTTATTGACGATATCTTGGTGTATTCTCGATCTCGGGAGGATCATGAGCAGCATTTGAGAGTTGTACTTCAGACTTTGAGAGAGAAGAGATTGTATGCAAAATTTTTGAAGTGTGAGTTCTGGCTTGATTCAGTAGCATTCTTGGGGCACGTGGTGTCCAGCGAGGGTATTCAGGTTGATCCGAAGAAGGTAGAGGCAGTGCAGAGTTGGCCTAGACCGTCATCAGCTATTGAGATTCGCAATTTCCTTGGTTTGGCAGGGTACTACTGTCGTTTCGTAGAGGGATTTCATTTATTGCTGCACCTATGACCAGAATGACCCAGAAGGTTGCTCAGTTCAGATGGACTAAGGAGTGTGAGGAGAGCTTTCAGAAGCTCAAGTCAGCTTTGACTACAACTCCGGTATTGATTTTGCCTACGGGTTCAGGTTCTTATACAGTTTACTGTGATGCCTCGAGAGTTGGCCTTGGAGCGATTTTGATGCAGGACGGTAGGGTGATTGCCTACACGTACAGACAGTTGAAGGTGCACGAGAAGAATTATCCAGTGCACAATCTTGAGCTAGCAACTATTGTTCACGCCTTGAAGATTTGGCGTCATTATTTTTATGGAGTGCATTATGAGATTTTCACGGATCACCGTAGTTTCCAGCATCTGCTTAAGTAGAAGGATCTGAATTTGTGTCATAGGAGGTGGTTGGAGCTTCTCAAGGATTATGACCTCACTATTTTATATCATCCGGAGAATGCCAATGTAGTGGCCGATGCTCTGAGTCGCAGAGCGGAGAGTTTGGGGAGTCTAGCCTACCTTCCAGTAGTAGAGTTTCTATTAGCACTTGATGTTCAGGCTTTAGCGGGTCAGTTGGTGAGATTGGATCTATCGGCGCTTCCGCAGGTATTGGCTTTTCTAGCCTCCAGGTCTTCTCTTTATGATCAGATTAGAGCACGCCAGTATGATGATCCACATTTGCTTGTTCTTCAGGATAGGGTCCGTCGCGGTGATGCCAGGGATGTGGTTATTTGTGATGATGGGGTTATGAGGATGGAGGTCCGGATTTGCGTGCCCAATGTAGATGGGCTTCGAGATTTGATTCTAGCTGAGGCCCATAGTTCGCGGTATTCCATCCACCCGGGTGCCGCGAAGATGTATCAAGATCTGCGATAGCATTATTGGTTGAGGCGGATGAAGAAAGATATTGTTGAGTTTGTGGCTCGGTGTCTCAACTGTCAGCACTTCAAGTATGAACACCAGAGACCAGGTGGACTGCTTCAGAGATTTGATATTCCGGAGTGGAAGTGGGAGCGGATCACCATGGACTTCGTAATAGGGCTCCCACGGAATTTGAGGAGGTTTTATGCTATATGGGTTATTGTGGATCGGCTGACCAAGTCCGCACACTTCATTCCTGTTGGTACTACTTATTCTTCGGAGCGGTTAGCTGAGATTTATATCAGGGAGATTGTCCGATTTCATGGGGTTCCAGTTTCTATCATTTCTGACGGAGGTACTCAGTTCACATCTCAGTTTTGGAGAGCCGTACAGAGAGAGTTGGGTACTCAGGTCGAGTTGAGCACAGCGTTTCATCCTCAGACCGACGGGCAGTCGGAGCGTACTATTCAGATTTTGGAGGATATGTTGCGTGCATGCGTCATTGATTTTGGGGGTTCATGGGACCAGTTTCTGCCGCTCGCGGAGTTTGCATATAATAATAGTTATCAGTCGAGTATCCAGGTGGTTCCGTATGAGACTTTATATGGTAGGAGGTGCAGATCTCCGGTTGGTTGGTTTGAGCTGGGCGAGGCTAGGATATTGGGCACAGATCTGGTTCAGGATGCGTTGGGTAAGGCGAAGTTGATTCAGGAGCGGCTTCGCATGACGCAGTCTAGGCGGAAGAGCTATGCGGACCGGAAGGTCCGAGATGTGTCTTTCATGGTTGGGGAGATGATGTTGCTGATGGTGTCACCCATGCAGGGTGTTATGAGGTTCGGGAAGAGGGGAAAGTTGAGTCCCAGGTTCATTGGGCCATTTGAGGTGCTTCAGAGGATTGGGGAGGTGGCTTATAGACTTGCCTTGCCTCCCAGCTTATCGAGTATTCATCCGGTGTTCCATGTCTCGATGCTCCGGAGGTATGTTGGTGACCCATCTCATGTTTTGGAATTCAGCACGGTTCAGCTCGAGGGTGATATGTCAAATGAGGTAGAGCCAGTGGCTATTTTGGCTCGTCAAATCAGAAAGTTGAGGTCTAAGGATATAGCTTCAATGAAGTTTCAGTGGGGAGGACAGCCGGTGGATGATGCCACCTGGGAGACCGAGTGGGAGAAGCGGAGCAGATATCCTCACTTATTCGAGACTCCAAGTATATTTCTAGACCCGTTCGAGGACGAACGTTTGTTTAAGAGGGAGAGGATGTAACGATCCGGCCGGTCGTTCTGTGAGATTATCCCCGTTTCCCCTGTTTCTGCCTTATCATATGTTTCTTAGCCTATTTATGTTGTGTTGGGTCGGTTGGTTCGGGTTCGAAGTAGTCGTGGTGAGAATTGAGACACTTAGTCTCTTAAATTAGCTTAATAGTTGAAAAAGTCAACTGGGAACTGACTTATTAGTAAACGACCTCGGAATGCGGATTTTATGGATCGGATAGCTTCGTTAGGTTATTTGGGATTTAGGAGTGTGTTCGGAATGAAGTTTTGATGTCCGGTGTAGAATTAGGCTTGAATTGGCGAAAGTTAGTTTTTAGCGATTTTCGGTCGGCAGTGGAAAATAGACTATCGGGGTCGGAATGGAATTCCGACAGTTGGAGCGGTTCGTAATGTCATTCTGGATATGTGTGCAAATTTTCAGGTCAATCAGATGCTTTTTGGTTGGCTTCGGCATCATTGGCGAAATTTAGAAGTTTTAAAGTTCATATGCTTGAATTTGATGTAATTTTGGTGTTTTCGTGTTGTTTTTGGTGTTTCGAAAGCTCGACTAAGTTTGAATGATGTTTTGGGGAGTGTTGGTATGTTTTATTGGGGCCTCGAGGGGCTCGGGATTGATTTCGGATGGTTGGCGGAGGTTTGAACTTAGGAAATTGCGGCAAATAGATGCTGGTGTTAAGCTACTGGTGTGGCCGCACCTGAGGACGGGAAGCCGCAGGTGCGATGCCGCAGGTGAGAAGGACCCTACGCAAGTGCGAAGTTAGGACAGATAGGAGGAATCCGCAGGTGCGAAGCATTGGACGCACCTGCGAAGCCGCAGGTGCGGAAAAGGGATCGCAGGTGCGAGAATTGGACTATTAGTGGGATTTCACAGGTGCACACCTGGGACCGCAGGTGCGGATTAATTGGGCATAACAATATAAAATGGTGCCTCCGCGAATATTTTGGCATTTCCTCCATTGTTGCATGCGGATATAGCTGAGTTGAGAGCAAATTGAAGAGGGAATTCGAGGGTCTTCAGTGGAGGTAAGTTCCCGGATTATAAAACTCGTTTCTGTGCTATTTTGTTCGGATTAGATTTGTAATTTGAAGAATTAAAGTAGAAAAAGTTTGGAAATGGGAGGAGGTTTGGAAAATTCTTTTGGAGATTTGGGTAGGCAATTATGGTCCAATTGTGGTGTTCTTGGTATGTGTAGAATCGTGGGAGGACGAGGTTTTTAGTGATGTAAGTTTTATCAAATTCTGAAACGTGGGACCGGGGCTTGGGTTTGGCCAAATTTCGAGAATTTTGTATAAATTGATAGTTTTCGATTGGGTTGTATTCCTTTAGCGTATATTGATGATGTTAATCTGGTTCTGGTTAGATTCGGAGCAATCGGGAGCCAATTTGAGGGGCAAGAGCATCGCGGATTAGTATTGTGGCCGATAGAGGTAAGTAATGATTATAAATCTTGTCCTGAGGGTATGAAACCCCGGACTGCATATTTCTCATTGTTTTTAGCATGGCGCACATGTCGGATGACGAGTATGTGGCGCGCACTGATTTTTGGATTGGACTTAGTCCTCTCCGCGGAAATTATTGAGTTGCGTATTTTACTCTAATCATATGTTAAATTGTGTTCTAAAGACTATTGATTTATTTGGGCTATAAGCTCTGTTTGGGGCCTCGTGCCGACTTGTTTAGACCCCTTGGGGACTTTTTATTGTTATTTCCTCACTGTTGATGTATGATTTACACACAGTCATATTGCGCTTAACTGTTTTCGAAACTCAACCTGATTTACACTATTTTGAGATTTAAAATGATGTTTTGGGTCGAGAACCCCGTTTTACTGATACGCCCGAGGGGCTTTTGAGAGGTTCTGACTGAGTGAGGCCGAGGGCCTGATTGTGAGGATATGATACGCCACGAGGTGGCTTGATATTAGCGCTTGGGATGAAGGAGCCCCTCCGGAGTCTGTACACACCCCCAGTGAGCGCAGGTACCTATTGAGTGAGAGTGCTGAGTGCCGAGTGCCGAGTGCCGAGTGATTGGGAGGCATGAGTGACAGTGAGGTTGCCCGAGGGGCTGATACTGAGTGGCTGTGAGGTGCTGAGTGATGTTCCGCCCGAGGGGCGATTTATGATTCATGTTTCTGCCAGAGGGGTTACTTATGATTTATTTCATTTTTACACTAAATCTTTCGGTTATTTTTATTTCTGAAATTGTTGGAAAAACACATTATTTTTCAAAGGATTTTTCTGAAGTTGATTATAAGTCATGATGATTTCATATATCTATGTATATACTGTTGGAAAGAAAGGTTGTGCATATTGTGAACTGATGATAATGATTTTTGTGTGTTTTTTGCCGCTTAGACTTGATTTATTCTCATTACTACTGAGTTGGCGTACTCACATTACTCTATGCACCCCTGTGTGCAGATACCAAGCGTTAGCCATCTATTCCGTGCGGAGCCGGAGTTCGGGATATAGAAGGAGTTGTTCAGCGTCCGCAACATCTCTGTTTTTTCCTTCTTGTGTTTTATCTAGCTATTCGTTCGGAGATTTTGTAATATAATAGTAGACTTGTTGGTATATTTCTTAGATGCTCATACCTGTTGACTCCGAATTTTTGGGGATGGTTTAGACTATTTAGCTGTTTATTTTGCCTGATGAGTTCAGTACTTCTATTTACTTTATGAAATGTTGAAAATGGTTGGGATTTTAGAAAGAAACTGTAATTATGTGATTGTTGGCTAGCCTAGTCCCACGATAGGCGCCATCACGGCCGGTTTAAGATTTGGGGTCGTGACATCAGTGGATGCCTGAATGCTTGCAAGCTCTACGGGAGCTGAAGGCGTATCTGTTATCATCACCTTTGTTACCAAAGCCCGAAGCCGAGGAATATCTCCTCGTCTATCTGGCCATATCTGAAGTGGCAGTAAATGCAGTCTTGATCTGAGAAAGCAAAGGTAAGCAATCTCCTATTTATTACATAAGCAAAACACTCATCTACGCCTATATGAGGTACCCACACCTCAAGAAATTGGCCCTGGAACTAGTCATAGCTTCACAAAAGCTTAGACCTTTTTCAAGTGCCACCCTATCTCGGTCATTACCACCTTTTCTCTTAGAGGCATTTTACATAAACCCGAATTATCGGGAGGCTAGCTAAGTGGGTCATCGAGCTAAGCGAGCACGATGTCACATATCAACCGCGAACAATGATAAAGTCACAAGTGCTCGCCGACTTCAGCGCAAAGATAATGCCTGAGGTCGAGAAAGAAGTCGTCAAGCTTCTTTACACACACAAGACCTCTAGGTCATATACACCGACGACGCATCCAACGCTTCCGGATCCAGACTGGGACTCATACTCGAGGTCCCTAACGGCGAAGTAATTCGCCAGTCCATAAGATGCTCAGATATGACTAGCAACGAGGACGAGTATGAGGCCATAATTGCAGGATTGAGAATAGCACTCAAGTATGGGGCGAAGTGGTTAAAGCTCCATTGTAATTCCTAACTCGTAGTCAACTAAGTCATCGGGACTTTCCAAATCAAATAACAAAGATTGTAAAAAATCAGACCGAGATCTCCAAGCTACTGCCCAAGTTCAACGAGTGCCAGCTTGACCAGAACCCGCGTGCATAGAATGTTGAAGTAGATGGCCTCACCAAATTGGCCGCATCTACCAAAAGCATCACAACCGGGAATAAAAGCGTAGTCCACCTCCTCAACTCGTCGCTAGACCAAATCGAGGTAAGATCTCTAAGTTTAAATTGGGATTGGCGCAATCGTATTATCGCCTACTTGCATGGCGAGACACTCCCAAATGACAAAAAATAAGCCAAAAAACTAAGAATGCAGCCAGCCAGATACAACCTCCTCCCCAACGACCTATACAAGAGGATATACGACGTCCCTCTAGCGAAATGTTTGGGCCCAAACCAAACCCTGTGAGTCCTTGAAGTCCATGAAGGCCACTGCGGCTCTCATTCCAGTGATCGAGGGCTCATTAGGTGTCTCATACGAGCAGGATACTACTGGCCTACCATGAAAAAATACGCCTCAAAATTTATGAAGAAATGCGAACAACATCAGAAATACGCCCCAATAATTCATCAAGAAAGTGAGCATCTCCACTCAATTACCTCTTTATGGTCGTTCATCAAGTGGGGAATCGACATCGGGTCCCCTCCCAGCAGTGCGAGGTAATGTACGATTTCTTTTAGTTTTAGTTGATTATTTCTCTAAATGGGTGGAAGTAGGAGCATTCACCCATATATGTGAACAAGAAGTAATCACCTTCATATGGAAAAACATCATCTGCCGATTCGGTCTACCCGAAGAGATCAGCTGCGACAACGAACCCTAGTTTACCGGAAGAAAACTGTCAAATTCTTCGAGAAATGGCATATTAAGAGGATAATTTTAACCCCATATCACTCAATGTGTAACGGCCAGGCAAAATCCTCCTACAAGTCCATATTAAACATCACGAAGAAAAAGCTCGAAAGGCACCAAGGGAATGTGGCCAAAACTACTCCCAGAAGTATTATGGGCGTATAAAACCACCCGAAAACAAGCACAGGAGAGACACCTTACTCTCTGGTCCACAGAATCGTAGCAGTCATACCGGTCGAAGTCAGAGAACAAAACCTAAGGTACTCCCACGAAAGGGGTACTATTAACGACGAAAGAAAAAAGCAAGAACTAGACTGAATCGACGAACGAAGATATATGGCATACATAAGGATGGTCTCCCAAAAGCAACAATCGGAACAATACTACAACGAGAAAGCAAAGGTCCGATTGCTCAAAGTTGGGGACTATATACTCAATGCCAAAACCCAAGCAAGCAGAGATCCACGAGAAGGCAAACTGGGAAGAAACTGGGATGGTCCGTACAAAATTACTGCCAAATAAAGCAAAGGTTCATTCCAACTAGATACGATGGAAGGAAAACAATTACCAAACAATTGGAAAATGAACCACCTCAAATAATTCAACTTCTAAAAGAAAGAAGCGTCCTCAAGTTGTACTCTTTTTCCCTCACTTGAGTTTTGTCCCATTAGGGTTTTCTCAAGGAGGTTTTTAAAGAGGAGATGAAAGGGATACTTCGGGTCAAAGTATGCGAAGAAGGGACTATGTTACATCTCGTGTTTTTCGTACGTTAAAGTTTTGTCTTCAGTTAATTGACGTAGACTCGGAGATGAGATTTTCTTGAGATTATAAGCATTATGCTATTTCAAACACGTGATCAGTAAATTCGTGAAGGAGAGAATGTAAGAAAATAGAAGAAAATGAGTTTCGTCAAAGTTTGGCAATTTGGGATAAAATACGGTCCAAGTTATAATACCCCGTATTTATGGACTAGTTCCATACAAGTACCATATGACCATGATAGTATGACATATAAAGGGTATTAATAATAAGTAGTATTTTAAGTAATTTGAGATAATTCTTAATTATGTGGGTAATTAGTTAATTACCAGGTACCACAATATTACCTTATTAACTAGTGAGTTTGGGATAAGATTAAAACCCCACCCCACCCCACCCCACCCCTACGTAGCAGCAAACCACTAACAAGACAAATGACTCTTAGTCATATTAAATTAGGTGGCAACCAATTCCAAGACAAGCCATGTAATTAGAAAAAGCTACAAGTCTTTTAACAATCAAAAGATACTTATCTTCCAACATAAGGAATTATTAAATCCTAGAAGGTTACATATCTTTGAATATGAACAATTCAAATATACACATCTTTGAACGATTAAGAGGATAACAAAGAACTCTAAATGTGGGCAATCTGAAGTTAACGGAGAAGACAACCGCAGTTAACGTAGAAGGGTACGGATATTCAATAAATCAAACAGAGATTTTGCAATTTTAAGGGAGTACGGTGTAATCCTTCTCAAGAATATCACACGAATTTTTTCCTATTCCAGTTATGTTAAGGCTAAGCCCTTCCTTCATTTTGGCATGATCTCGTAATTACATATGTTTGATAACAAGATATAAATAGAAGTTCATGCTCCCAAATTTTATACATTATCCTAGTCTCATAAGTTAAAGTATTCTCCCTTATCGGGATTTTATGCTCAATTGAGTATTATCTTCTTCCAGTAAAGAGAGAAGAGAATCTATATATACAGTATTTTCATTACCATCGAGCTATAATTGAAGGGCAGGCCCCTATTGGGCAACCTATGATCAGATGGTAAGTTATATACCGAGCCTACTGTGGCCGAGCGCCTATGAGCGAGCCCAATTGGTCGAGATACAGAGCCCAGTATGGCCGAGCGCCTATGAGCGATCCTACTACGGCAGATCAATTATATATATTCTGAGCCTTATAAGGCCGAGCATTTATTTTACTTACTATATTGAGAGAGTTGAGTCAGTATCAGCAGGTAAGTATACCTCAAGATCATCTTTGACTCCCAGTTACTTTCAGTTATTATATTATCAGTTCAGTTGCAGCTTTTAGTTATTGTATTGCCTTGCATACTCGGTACATTATTTCGTACTGACGTCCCTTTTTCTTGGGATGCTGCATTACATGCGTGCAGGTTCAGACAGACAGACGGGTAGACCTCCTCAGTAGGTGTTGCCCGAATTTAACTTTATCGGTAAGCTCCACGTCCTTCAGAGTTACCGGGTCTAGAAGTTTTGTGTACATTTTGTGTATATATGTATATAGGCTATGGGCAGGTCGGGGCCATGTTCCGATCACAGGTAGAGGCTTGTAAACATATTATGTCAGTTAGTGCAGTATGTTGGGCTTGTAGGCCCTGTATGTATATTTTGTTGGCTTGTCAGTTGTAGTAGTTATGACTGCCTTGTCGGCCCAGCTTTATATTGACATTTAGTCAGGTTAGTTTCCATTCAGCTTTATATTTTTCTTCACAAATTGTTTTGAAATATGGCCCCTGGACAAAGTATTACATTATACATCCAGAGTCCCTTAGTCGCAAGTTGGTACGCAAGGATAGATGAGGCACCCGGTTCCGGTCTCGCCCCCAATCTCGGGGCTTGACAGACTTCTTTCTCTTTCATTGCCGGACTTCTCAATACTCTCCAAGTCGAACAATGAAGGGACTAGATAGACTGGTACTAGGACTGGAACTCCAGCCAATGCCTAAAGTTTGTGTCTTTCTCCAATCATGTAACCAAAGCAACAATGTCAAAGTAATAGAACCTACATTTATCAAAACCGCCTTAACAAAAGGTTAAGTTCGATCCATCTTGAACAACACCTATCGACCCTTGGCCACACCTCAATAGAAGGTCGAGTTCGCCCCATCTTGAACATCACATATCGTCCCTCGGCCGCATCTTAACAAAAGTTTAAGTTCGATCCAGCTCGAACAACACCTATCGGCCCTCGCACACTCCTTAACAAAAGGTTAAGTTCGATCCAGCTCAAACAACCTATGGTCCTTCGGTCACACCTTAACAAAAGTTTAAATTGGACCCAGCTCGAACAATACCTACATTTAACAAAAGGTTAAAATTCGATCAAGGTCGAACAATACCTACTGGCCCTCGGCCACGATTTAACAAGAGGTTAAAATTCGACCAAGTTCAAATACACCTAACGGCCCTCGTCCACGTTCAAACTTAAACGATCGATCCTCAGACATACTTGATCTATACGGACAAAGGGGTGATTCAAAATGTAGATATTCAACCCAAAGGCTATGACCAGTTAAAGGACGACAACAAAAGTATGAAGGAGCAAAACCCGCAAAGTACAGGAACAAATCACGGCAAATAAGAAAGGCATAAATGAAAGCAAAAACCAACTTTGATATTTATAGACAAAGGTTTCTTACAAAGGCTCTTGAATACGCCGGAAAAATACACAAATTATGAAAAAAAAAATTACTATTATCCATCACCATCACGACCCACAACATCCTCACCAGTCCGGTCTTCAACGTCGCCACCACCCTGATATTCAGCGCGCTCTCTATCCTCGTCCGGAAGGTAAATAGAATTATACCAGGCCTCATCCTCAAGGTTATCTATAGCATCCTCCCCGTTCTCATCTTCTTCGCCAGGGCGAGGCGTAGCCGGGTCATAACCACAAGCAACCCGAGCCTTGCGAGCCTTGATCAAGAATTCTCAAAGTCTGTGGCAGGAGCGGAGCCCACCACATGCAACTCATGAAGCACATCCAGTCGGGCCTCGGCATGAATCCATGCTTCATACAGCTCACAAGGGACACTGGGGAAGCCAGAAGCCATAGATGAAGAAGGTTGTGCAAGATGTTTGGCCATCTCGGCCTCCAGAGCAGCAACTCGATCAAAAAGAGCGGAAGTCTCTTTTTCCAACTCCCCAATCCTTTCATCTAGCCGTTCTTCTTTAGCCCTCACCTTCGACAGGTTATTTTCTCGCTCAGAACGAAGGGTTCGATTCGCCAATTCAAGGAACTCCACCCTCCCGAGCCTCCGACCTATCAGACTCCACCTTATCAAGCTCCTCCTGCTTCTGGGCGACCTTGCCGCTGAGAGCCTCCGCCTTGAACTGTTAATCTTCAAGTTGTCCTCACAGCTGAACCACTTGGGCTTGGAGATTGCTGCATTAGGCCTCTACGCCCTTACTAAGCTCAAGATCCTCTCTTTTTTTCTCCTCAACAACCCTTCAAGGATGCTACATTTCTCCACAGCATGCATCAGCTCCTCATCCCTCTTCTTTAAGTCCACCCCTAGGACCCACATATCGCCTCCTTCACGAAATCGACACCGGGGCTCTCGGTACTTTCTAAGGCACGTTGTATACTTGTCTTCAGCTTCTAGTAAATTTCTTTATGTCTCTTCTCTCGTCGAGCACTCTCAATCTCTAGAATAACCGTCTACAGAACAAAAAAATGAGTTAGAACTTACAAATAAACTAAAGCATAAGGAGAAGAACAGATGATAGTCATACTTACCCAAGAGCTAGACTAGCAATGTTATTCGCCAGAGTGATGTCATTTACCATCTCGAGGGTCGTACCCTTAATATCAGAACAAAGAGGATCAAGGGCAGGGACTACTCTCTAGGTATTTACAAGCAGATTACAATCCATTGGGATCGTAATAGTTTTGGATCCCCCTTCCAACCTCGCCTTAAATTGAGTAAGTCCCTCGTCGATCATCCTCAAATCGTCCATATCCATATCGGAGTCAGACCTAGTGTCCTCTTCAGCAACGGCCTTCTTTATGCCATCAGCAGAAGAGGAGACATCCACTATAGCCCTAGAAGTCGAAGCCTTCTCTTACCTCGGAAGTGAGAGGCTGTCGTGAGGCATCCCACCTTCGACCTCCCCCCCCCCCCCCCTGAGATGCATTGATGCACTCACGTTCATCTCCTCCAAGTACGGGGCTTCCGAGTCCACCCCACTTTTCTCTCCAACATGCACTGTGGCCATCTCTTGAAGAATGAAGTCTCATTCTCCCAAGTCGACGGCTATTGGCCTTTCTCCTCCCGCATCCACGGCTCTTCTCTTACGAGGCATTAGACTACCGTCCTCAGGAGAGATATCGTCGTCCTCATAAATCAGTGAAAAGAGTAGATGAATGGAAGCAGCAGACAGTACAGAGGCAAGTTTTTGGACTGCGGTAGATGAGGGAGGGGTTGGCACAGAAGGGGCAGTGGTCGCAATCGGGGCAGAAGCCGAAGGTGCATCAGCCTTCTTCCAAAAGAATAGCACCGGTGCCCGGCTCCTTCGAGAAGACCCCCTACCGAGAAAGAAACAAATGTTGAAGTTAGCAAAACGAATCAGCATACAACAAAATATGAAATGACTACAGGCAAATAAAAGAAGTTACATGTTGAAGGAAGAGCTGGTCTGAACTTCTTGATGAAGCTTGGACAGTCGTGGATCCTTTCTACGTGGGGGAGGATTTGCTTGACCCAGTGATAAATGCGCGTGACTAAAATGGAAGGCTGATTGTAGGCTATAAGAAAAGGAAAATTCGTTCAGCTAATTCCGAGAAAATAAAAGAACACAAAAAAACAAGCACTTACGTGCGTCATTCCAAGCCTCGGGAAAACCATTGGCATTAGCCACCACGTCCTCGGTCCTAACGTAGAAGAAATTGAGCTAGAACTGGTGACTTGCCTTATCGTCCGTCTTCACCACTAAATATTTTCCTCCACAATGGCGAAGATTCAACATGGTTCCCCTATAGAAGCTAGGGGAAAAGAGATGAACCAGATGCTGCCGCGTCAGCTCGACCCCGGCCAGCTTGGTAAATTTGGTCAGCACTCTAATTTTGTAGACGTATGGCGCAAGCTGAGCAGCGCAGACGCCAAAGTGATGACAGAATTCCTCCACCAACGAAAGGAGGGGAAAGAATAACCGATGAGGAAGGGATAAGCGTGTAGAGCGCAGTATCCGGGGCGATGAACCTGCACCACATCCTCACCAGCCGGGATCATCTCGACATGGTTTGGAAGGCCGAACTTGGCCTTGAATTCTGCCAATTATTTAGACGTCCTCATCGATAATAAAATCCCAGGCGCGACGTTCGCTAATCGGGTGAGTTCAGACCTAATGTCAGGATTGCGGGGGATTATTTCCTCCACTGACGGGAATGCTTCATCATCAACAATGGAGGAAACACCCTCCCCATGAGAAGGAAACACAACTGCCAAAGGAGCAACACGGCTCCCTTCACTAGCGTATGATGGTAAGTTAGACATGATGCAAAGTAATAAAGAAGAATAACAAACGGTAAAGAATGGGGATGGAGTAGGGAAACAGAGTGAGGAAAGGAAGCTTAGAGAAGAAAATGGCCAGAAGAAGGATGGTGCTCTAAAAGTTAGAAGAAACAAACTTTAAACTCAAGTTCAAAAACCTCTATTTATAGAGATCATGGCACTAAACCCGAAAATGGCTCATCATAATTAGCACTGGAATCAAAATAGCAGATCCAATCAAGGGTCATGCACAAATCGAGGCAACATATCGGGAATATGTGTCATAATGACGCCTGATATCATGACGCCATTCTAATCCTTGGACAGGATAACTCCAACAAATCGTCCTGGGAAAACTGAGGTATTTGAAATATGCGGCCCACGGAGGGCCACGTGGCCTGTTTGACGCGATGTTTACGATTTTTGCAGCTTACTCGATAAGTTCGACCAAAAATGACATTATTCGCTCATTAAACTTACATGCGAGGACGACCTCAATAAGCGGAGGGACTAACTGTATGGGTCAAAAAGTACCTCTAATATGATCAAACCATGTTAACATTAAGGAGGCATTCACAGACTACCATGTGTCATCAGTTCGGCTTCAATATAGTCCCACCCAAGGTCGAATTGGTTACTGAAGCTATGAAGGGTGCGGTTGAAGAGTCAATAAGGATCAAGGTCGAGAATTCGTCGTAGATCAAGGTCGAGGTCGAGCATCTTAGACAGAGGTATAACAACTAGTTTTAGAATAGGACACAAAAGAGAATATTTTAGTGGATATTCTCTGTACCTGTACTATTAGGATTTTAGGAATATGTTCCCTATAAATAGAAAGATACATAATGATAGGGGGCATGAGATATTCATTTGTAAGAAAATATATTGACTTTATAGAGAGAATCTGGCCATATTACAAGCATACGGAACAACCTTTTTACTAAGATTCTTGTCTAATTTTTCTACTTGATTCAAGAACAACGTGAGTGTTCTAAGGCTCATCAATCATTCATCGCTATCATAAAAAATATCCACAGATCCCACTCATTTTCGGGTGACTCACACGTTCTTATTTATTTAAATGTCAGTCATTGCTATTTATTATTATTTAATACTATCTTCCACCCTTTTGGATCATTGAATACTGTTATTATTGATCACATTTATTGTCATCCAACCTAATATATATCATCTGTCATAAAATTGATAATCTTATCTTTTGAAAAATATTATTATCTAAGATTGACTCTATTTTACTTAAATCTAAGTGGTTGAGCCCAGATCTAAATTTTTTGCTCAAACCGTTAATGTACCTTGTTCATTACCCTCTGTCCCAAATGCTTAGCTTACTTTAATATTATTTATTTATAAATATCTTAAGATGTTACTTTTTTTAAAGAAAAGTTTTATTGCTTTCAGTTGAATGGCGGGCTACGAAATAAAATAATTATTGCATCATTTCGTTGTGCAAAGTTGGACATTCATTTCTCAATATTTCTTTTTTATTTTTGTGATAATATATGTTCAGAAACTATATAAAGATTATTCTAGCTCACTACTTTTGAACTTGATTTAATCACATAATTGCATTGAGTTTCATCCCTTTACACTTCGAAATGTATGGATTTTTACATTTTTTTAATATCCATATTCTTTACCCTCAAATTCGGATAACAATTAAACTTATATTGTGGTTTTAAGGATACGTGATTTAATCCAATACCAATTAATAAAAAGGAATTAAACAAATGAATTAGACAATAAAATGAATCAAACCAGTATGCAAGCAAAGCCTCGATCTCAATTTGGAACAGTCTCGAGGTGGAATGGTAAGAACAGTAAATGACAAAGCAATTGTGATGAACAATAAATGAAATAGCAAGAAAGTAACGAGTGCATGTATTTTTATCAGTGAATAATTGATGATTTACAAATGAATGGGATTCCTCATTATATAATAGAGGAGTCCTAAATAAGGTACAATTCTGATTATAGTAGGAAATCGTATTAACAACTGATTAAGCGCCGTAGATCAATCCGTTCCGAGATTCACGCTACGATCCTCGCCATGTCGCGATATCTCTCCCTTTCTGTTACCAATCTATACCGATGTTACTTCGGATCTGGCCTCGATTATTGATGTCGACCTTGATCTGAAAAGAGGCTTCGATTTCGGACTCAACGTCCTAGCTCTTTGACGTGACATTCCTATCTCGATCAAAGAATGAAGTCAGGTATCCCCGATTTCTACAGCATACAGATAGTCTCCTCGTTTCATAGAGTAAAATTATAAGAAACGACTTGAGCCTCGATTTTTTGGAGACCTCGATAGTGATGGCATCCTCGTGACGTAAGTGATGGAGGTGACCAAAACGTCCCATCGTTATAGTTTCCCAAATCATTAATGCTTGTCAGTGGACGGTCGGCCACTAGTACCACCCAGCCGTCGCCATAAATCTATAAATATGGACTCATTTGTTGAATCAAAATTCTACTTTCACCTTCATCAAAACCTCTAAGTCCCTTAACTCTCTCCATCTCTTCTCTTTCGCCGCCTGTTAAGTCATCTTCGTTAGCACCAAAACACTAAGTTTCAACTTTCTCCGCTTCTTTCTACCTAAATCAGTGGCGAAAACCTCCAAAACTGTCCCACAAAAGGAGAAAGCTTCTTCCTCTTTTTCCCAGCCGGCCGGTGACAAAACACCGGTGGAACCACTCCCTCACGAGTATGTTCCCGGACCATGAACCTTAAAATCCGACTTCAAAGCGAGAACCCTTAATCGGTCCCAGGCCAATATGAACACGTGTCGAGATACATCTGTTCGATAATGGTGAGGCATCTCGAGGCTATGAAGAGAGACTATAACTGGGAGCCTGAGGTTGTGGTACAAATTCCCGCTCCTGACGATAACATTACCACTCATGTGGAGGGGTTTCTAAGTGTTTACACTTACCCCTTCACATTGGGTCCTCTCGACCCAGTTATCGTCGATTTTTGCAAGAGGTACCAGGTCACCCTTGGCCAGGTTCACCCCCTGTTCTGGCGCATTATGATCATGCTCCGCTTCTTCTCCAGCAAGGCCGAGGGGTTGGAGTTCACTCTTAGCCACCTCATGTGGTTATATCGACCCCAACTTTTTCGAGGGTTGATCAAGCTCCAACGCCGAGAAATGAAGGCATTGTTCGCGAGCATCGACAAGGACAAGGATCGGGGTTAGATGAGCCGGTTCGTGCGGGTAAGGACCTGTGACATCATCCCGGAGGAGAAAATTTGGTTCCCCGAGAAGTGGAACCCCAATCGTAAGTAATGTATTACCCATTAATCTTCGTTCTCCGCTTTTGATTTATGTAACATTTTTATTTGTTATGCAGCGGTTGCCCGGATGCCTCTCGCGGTCCTCGACCTTGAAGACTTGGTTCGAAAGTTGGCATCGACTTCCTCCCATGCTGAGCGCAGTTGGAATGACTTGGCAAAGGGCAGATGAGAGGCAAAGAACCATGGTATGTGTTTTCTTCCTTATACCCGAGGTACTTTCCATACCTTTCTTTCTTACTAAACTTCTTTTTGCGTAGGCATGAATAAAAACGCAATCATGAGGCCCCCTAGTGGTGAGGAAGAGGTCAAGTCCCCGATTCCGAAGCCGGGGAAAGACAAGAAAAGGAAGCGGGTCTCACTGTCTGAGGACCCCAAACCTAAAAATAGAAGGACCATGAGGAAGGTTATTCCTATCACTGTGGAACGGGTCCAAAGTTTGAGAGAGGAGGAGGAAGAAGAAGAAGGCAGCTCCTCAGCGCTAGTGGCTCGACCCAGGAAGGCTGTCGAGTCCGCCAAACCTTCAGAGCCGAAGGCGACTACTGGAACCAAGCCTCATGGTGAGGAGGCTTCCAAGAAAGGTTCGGGTGAGGACCCTGAATCTCCTGAGGTCGAGATCATCTCTCGACCATCTACGAACATACCGGAGGGGGCCGGTTCTGAAACCTCGAGGGCCGAACAGAGCGCCCCGAGCGACTCGCTCGGGGCAATGACATCAGGCCATTCACCCTCTTTACCGACTTACTCCGAGGAGGCGATAAGAGATGCTCGGGCCTTGAAGACACCCGACATAGGCGGAGTCTCTGGTGAAGAGGATCCCTTTCGGGATTGCTTTACTAGGGTCGATGATGCCTCCGAATTTAATGATGCATCCACCCTTTTTGAAGAGGCCCAACGTCTCTTATCTCGGGTAAGCATTAGTTGTTGCAACTCCTCTTCTTCTTTTTCTTTCTTTGAGTCTGACTTATATATTTCTTCTTGTATAGGCATTTACCAAGTCTCAGGCCAACTTGGTCCAATGCGAGGTCGAGTTCCAGAAAACCTCGGAGGAGAGCAATGCTTTAAAGCTCCTTTGCGGGCAAAAGGATGAAGAGCTCAAGGACCTTCAAGAAGATTTGGCCAAATCTCGTAAGGAAGAGACCGAGCTGAACGAGCAGGTAACTATCCTTTTGAAAAAGTACGGACTTTATCCAAGGGTGTAGGCTAATACTTCGATATCTCAGTTGCAACAAAAGATTGAAAGGATCGAGTTATTCGCGCGGGGGGGGGGGGGGGGGGAAGTCGATCAAGTTAGAGCTGATTAAGATCGGTGGAAGGAGAACATGGACCGCCTTGCTACGGAAAAAGAGGCTACCTTGGCCAAACTTTCATCAGCCGAAGTTCAACTTCGGAGCACTAAAGAGAAAAGCTCAGCCCAGGCCAAAAGGATTGAAGAACTAGAGGCCAAGGCGGAGTTCGAAAAGACGAATGTCTTGTCTAGTAAGTCCATAGCCATGTACCTGGATGATGCCGAGGCTGCCCAAAATCAGCTGAGGGAGGCCTCTGATCGGGTGCGATGTAGTAATGATTTGGCTAAGCGCCAATCTCGGAGGGAGACCCTCGAAGAAATCCACGCTCGAGGCTTTGACCTCTCTGAGGAGATAGCTCAAGCTAAGGTGCTTGAAGCCGATGCCAGGTTGCTTGCCTCCTCCGATGATGAAGATGATGATGATGAGGGTAGACGAGGTGGGTTTGATAATGGCGAGGGGCCCGAAGGAGAAGCTTCCCCCGATGGAGAAGTCGACCCTGGGCATAGTTAGGACTTTATTTTTCTTTTCCCTTTTTGTAAGACCCTTGTCGGTCTCTTGTACACACTACAACAAACAGGGGATTTAGCGGCAATAAAAAAAGCTTTTAGCGGCAATACTTATTGCCGCTAAAACATTTACCGGCAATACTTATTGCCGCTAAAACATTTACCGGCCATTAACCTTTTGCCGCTGCACTTGGCGTCGCTAAAGGTTTTGGCGTCCGTTTACTGAAGTGCCGGTAAAGGTTGACTGAATTGCCGCTAAAAATCATAGCTTTTTGCGGCAATTATAATGGTTACTAAATCAATTCCGAAAATGGCTGAGTTTTTACCTTTAGTGTCCATTTTATTGCCGGGAAATTCATTTGAATTGCCTTTAAAAGTAACAGCTTTAATAGTGTTTAGCGGCTATTATACTGGCAACTAAATTCATCATGAAAATAGCCTAATTTGCACCTTTGGATACTGGCAACTAAATTCATCATGAAAATAGCCTAATTTGCACCTTTGGCGTCCTTTTACTTTACCGTTAAATTCAATTAAATAGTCGCCAAAAGTAACTTTTTTAGTAGCAACCGAAAGCTAAAATTTATTGCGTTAATATATTTAAGTTTTAATGACAATTATAATGGTTTATCTAATCCTTTCAGCAATCTTTTTTGTTGACGTTGAAACTATCTTCAAAAATAGACAAATGCTACCAAAGATAATACTACTAATTCATAAAAAGACTATAAATTTCATAATAAAATGATAAATAGAAGAAAGTACATTCCATAATATGAATGTATCAGCGAAATAAAATAAGTTGTATTGTTTAAACCAAAAAACTAATGTCATTGTAACTGATTCTATTGAATACCAACAATAACAATATAATATATTCGTAGCCTTCAAATAATTTTTGCAACTCTTCATCATATTAAAATCCTTCACGTGCTAAATTTACAAACTTCATATTGCATAACCTGAAATAACAAAATAAGTGAATGTCAAAAGATGAAATCAAATGTGAAGCAGAAAAAATAGCAAGTCTACATCTAAAATATGTCAAAGTAGCTCCAACATCAACCAATTCAATTGAAAAAAATATAAGAATTGCAACAAAATTCCAGCTCTCAAAAAAAATTGCCCAGAAGCAAACTACAAGCTAGTTATCATAAAAATGCATAATGAAAAACTGTAGACAAAACAGTTATACATAACCAAACTGAAATCAGCTCAAACACTTGTCTGATAGACTTCCAATATCCCAAAATAGACCAAATTATATATACCTTCAACAAAAAAATACCAACTATTGACTTGGGGAGAATCTTGTATGAACATCTTTTAATACAAAAACAAAAGAGACATGGAAACATAAGATGAAGGAGAAGCAGTAAAAGGCTCATGATGATCTCTTAAATTTATGGGCAAATCAAGTTACTAAAATATTAGTTGGATGTAGCAAAACCTTTACTTAAGAATAAAATATTCAATATTCATTAGCGACTCGATATATATTTAAACTGGTACATAACACAATCTATGAAATAACGAGAACAATTTAATAAAGAAGTAAGATGTTAACAAATTCTAATACAAGAGCATACCATGAGAAGATGAAGTATTTTCACTAATATTATGCATTCGTTGAACTTGTGGTACTCGTTCATATTTACTGTTGCCATCAAGGACCTGATTAATATTAGCAAGTTATATAACATTCGTTTCATAAGATCATTAAAAATTTTGAAAAAATATCTCAAACTTTGGAAGTTGAGTTACCTGTTCAGTTGAGAATCGATTGATGTTCTGCGACGATAACTCATTAGGAGCAATTTTGGACATGACTTGTTTCATCCATAATAATTCTTGCTTCATCAAACTCATTTCTTCATTTTGTTTTCCGTTTAACTTTGTTACCTTTTGTTCTAACCTTCTTATATCATTAGACGAATCCTCTAGAACAAAATTTTCTCCCTACTGTATTGAAGGAGTTGGACCAAGTCTCAAACCTCGAACATACCCATTTTTTTCATTTCCCAACACTTGAGAATATACATCTCCTTCCCAAGAAACACTATGAGGAGGCTGGTCATTTGATCTCTCAGTACTACTCCTCAATATTTCATTTATCATGTCCTGATTAGACAGAGTTATCAAAAATAGTAAATCCATTCGAAAACAACAAAGAATTTCTAAAAAGAAATACCTTTAGATTAGGTGGAGGTATTTTTGAGCAACAAGATGCAAAGATAATTGGTGAACTTGAATTCAACTAAAACAAATGAAATTCAAAAATTAAAAGATAGAGAAAAAAATCTTACGATTTTCCTTGAAGACTCCTCGTCAAGTGGTCGACTATCCTTACGTTTTGTATGAGTTAAATTGAAAATTTGTGCTCGTGATACAACAAAACGAATGTCAGTTATGCATGACAAAAAGTATTTTAAAATATTATATTTTGATAAGTCATGAATCAATTGAAAAACCTACATTAGAGTTCTTACAACACTAATCCAAAACTAACACTAACTCCAAAAGTACCCTAAAAGGAAAACAAAACAAAGTGGTGAATAATGATCTAATGTAGTGTTTTCAGGTACTGGTGGTGACACCCAAGTTACTCGATTTGGCCTTGCACTGTGTCTATGGGAAGGGAAATCATAAGGCACTTAATTTAGAAAAAAAATAGAAATTAAAGTACACTCTTATATTTTATCTATCACAAGAACTCTTCAACCCAATAAAAAATAGGAGATAAACATAAAACAATGTGGATTTTTGTAGTGAACCAATATTATAAACGTATTTTGGATGATGGCTGAAGTTATTTTTAATAAGAAGAATACAAAAGGATATTACTCCATACGGATGACACTCCCTATCATTATTGGCTTGTAAGCCTTTTAAATAGATAAACTCCTAAATTTCAACAGTTGAAAAGAAACAATATTTATTCCTAAAAAGTCCCTTTTCAAAAGGGTATGAACGCAGACCAAAGCAATTCTATGGGAATGAGGATCGAAGCAAAATCCACCACTACTATAATTGATGACAAAGATTCAATTCACACGGTGTAAAACCAACCATAAACTAAATTTCTAACCACAATCAAAATAAAGAAAATTTTCTTTTGAATGTCTTCTCAATTGTTGTCTTTGTGCCTTGTAAAATTTTAGCACAATTTTATGCTTTGAACAATATATTCGAGATTTTGGTTTTGGGTGACTTGATCGAAGTCACAATAGTCGAGTTCGAGTAAGGTTCGAACTTACAACAATAGTCCCCTTAAGGTTTGTATCGAGTAATGATGAATCCTCAAGTTGTAGTCGAGTGAGTTTTTATTCGAGCTTGAAATAGTGGAACCCTTAAGTCCGAATTGAGTGAGAACACGATCTCGAACTCTAAGTGTATTGGCCGTTAGGCTCTTTAAATTGGGCCGATATGGCCTCTAAAGGATGGCTATTTTTTCCCTCTGTAGGCTTAAAGACTTAAAGTTTCTTATGCCTTCGTATGTATTTTTTTACCCATTGGGTTTTTTGAGGGTTTAATATTGATCGAAATCCCTTTGCTTTTTGTGTCTTAGCACCAGTTTGTGTTAGGATAATTTGATACCTCTTAAGGTTTTTCAAGGGCTGATTTTATCGAAGCCCTTCTGATTATTTTGTCGAGGGTAGCCTTTTTTAAACTAGTTTTCAAAGAATTCGAAGGCCTGTTTTTATTGCGGGATTCGAACGCCTCCGAATCGCGTTAGTTCGGCCGTAGCCTTTGGGTATGCCTCTTGGTCTTATTTCCCAACAACACTTCGAACTTGTTCGAAGCGTTAGTCCCCGAGAATGATGGCCTTGGCCTATAAATCGAGGGGTGCCTTTTTGAGGTATTATGGATTCAAGTTTAGATAACTCGAACATGTCGATTTTTGACGGCAGTCCCGAGTAGGGGGGTTGACCGTTCGAGGTGCATTTGTACTTGGCCCTTGAGCCATTTTTCATAAAAATCAAAAGCATGGAGCTTGTATAGTAGAAAATTTTCTTCGAGGCACAAGATACTTGATAAGGAAAAATGCTTCTTTGAATAATTTATTCATGCGTACATGTTTTGCCATTGGGGCTTGACTAATCTATATGGACACGGTTCGTTCAACTGTTTGGCCCATTACAAAGTTTACCTATTGAGACCATTTTGACATGAAGTATTTTCCTTTGAAGATAAATTATCTGAGGGTGATGCCCCCAGTATTCGAGGTTGAATGTAAGGAAGCCTCGGATACTGTTGAATTGTCCCCAAGTATCACATATAATTGTTGCCTCGTTAAAAACCTTGCCGGAAAAACCCATTTGGGACAAAAAACTATCTAAGGGAAAAAAAGTGCAACGCGTGCTTTAAAACCTGAGGTCTCGATGTCTTTGATCGAACACATGCAATAAGTTAGTATCGAATATAAATGAAAAAGGGAGAGAGTCATACCTTAGCAATAATATCGTTTGAGAAGTGATATGTTCCAATTATTTGGAAGTTTTTCGCCGTTCATCGTGCCAAGCTTATAAGATCCCTTTCCGACTATATCGAGGACTTGGTAAGGTCCTTCCCAATTTGGGTCGAGCTTCCCTTCATTAGGATCTCGAGTATTGATGGTGACTTTCCTTAGGACTAAGTCCCTGACTCCGAAGTGACGAAGGTTGGTTCTTCTATTATAGCATCTCTCGATGTGTTGCTTTTGCGCAACCATCCGAACGAGGGTGGCTTCTCGTTTCTCATCCAATAATTCGAGGCTAGTATTCATAGCCTCGTGATTTGATTCTTCTGTTGTATGTCAAAATCTGGCACTAGGTTCCCCGACTTCGACTGGAATCAAGGCTTCGGAGCCATGTACTTAGGAGAACGGGGTTTCCCCCGTACTGGACTTCGACGTTGTTCGATATGCTCAAAGGACTTCGGATAGGATTCCTCTCCATTTTCCCTTGGCGTCGTTCAAACTTTTCTTCAGGTTCTGAATGATAGTTTTGTTCGTTGACTTGGCATGTCCATTCCCACTTAGATGATACAATGTCGATAAGATCCTTTTTATTTTATGTTCTTCGAGAAACTTTGTTACCTTGCTGTCGATGAATTGTTTTCCGTTGTCGCATACAATTTCGTCAGGTATCCCGAATCGGCATATGATGTGATCCCAGATGAAGTCTATAAATTCTTTTTCTCTGACTTTCTCGAAGACCTGTGCTTCTACCCATTTAGATAAGTAGTCAGTCATAAACAAAATAAATTTAGCTTTACCTGGAGCCGATGGCAGAGGTCCGACGATATTCATCCCCCATTTCACTAATGGCCATGGGGATAGGACCGAATGAAGTAGTTCTCTGAGCTAGTGGATCATCGGTGCATACTTTTGACACTTATCATATTTTCGAACAAACTCCTTAGTGTATTTTTCCAAACTGTCCCAATAGTATCCTGCTCTGATGATTTTGTGAACTAATTATTCGGCGCCAGAGTGGTTTCCACAAGTACCTTCATGGACTTCTCGTAGAACATAATCAGTGTCACCTGGTCCTAAACATACTGCTAATGGTCCATTGAACATCCTTATGTATAATGTTCCATCTTCAGCCAATGTGAATCGAGCAACCTTCGTTCGTAGAGCCCTCGATTCTGTAGGGTCCGATGGGAGCTTTCCGTTCTTCAAGTATTCAAAATATTTATTCCTCCAATACCAAGTTAAGCTTGTGGAGTTTATCTCAATGTGACTTTTTTCGATCACGGATCTCGAGAGTTGAACGACGGTCCCCAAGCTGATTTCATCCTCCTTGACTGATGACCCCAAATTTGCAAGAGCATCGGCTTCACTATTATGTTCTCGAGGTACTTGCTGCAAGGTCCATTCTTTAAAACGGTGCAAAGTCACCTGCAACTTGTCCAAATATCTTTTCATTCTATCCTCTCGAACCTCGAACGTTTTGTTTACTTAGTTTACTACCAGCAAGGAGTCGCACTGGCTTCAACGACTTTCTCTCCCAAGTTTTTAGCTAGTTCGAGACCTGCAATCATGGCCTCGTACTCGGCCTCATTATTAGTCAATTTAGAAGTTTTAGTGTACTGCATAATAGTGTTTCCCATGGGCGGCTTCAAAAGGATGTCCAACCCGAACCCTTTCACATTCGAAGCGCCGTCTGTGAAAAGGGTCCACACCCCCGATGATGTACCTGATTTTAACAAGAGTTCCTTTTCGACTTCGGGTACGAGGGTTGGCGTGAAATCGGCCATGAAGTCCGCTAAAATTTGAGACTTGATGACCATTTGGCCAATCGGCCCAACAGTTCGGGATTATGCAAAACATTACAAAGCGGGTAAGTGGTTAATACACATATGGGGTAACATTGAAAATACGATTTCCGCTTCCTAGAGGCGCTTATCAGTGCAAGTGCCAATTTCTCTAAGTGTGGATATCTAGTTTCTGCTTCTTCTTGAGTTCGACTTACATAATAAACATGAAATTGCGTACCTTGTTATTCTCGAACCAGGACACCACTTACCGCGATCCCTGAAACTGCCAAGTACAAGTAGAGTTTTTCATATGCCTTTGGAATGTGAAGTAAAGGTGGGCTCAAGATGTATCGTATCAATTCCTCTAACGCATGTTGGTATTCCAGGGTCCAGGCGAAGTCGTTCTTCTTTTTGAGTCAAAATTTTGTGGTTTTAAGGATACATGATTTAATCCAATACCAATTGATAAACAAGGAATTAAACAAATGAATTAGACAATAAAATGAATCAAACCAGTATGCAAGCAAAGCCTCGACCTCGATTTAGAACATTCTCGAGGTGGAATGGTAAGAACAGTAAATGACAAAGCAATTCTGATGAACAGTAAATGAAATATCAAGAAAGTAACGAGTGTATGTATTTTTATCAGTGAATAATATGTCTCCTATCTCGGGTAAGCATTAGTTATTGTAACTCCTTTCCTTCTTTTTATTTCTTTGAGTCTGACTTATATATTTCTTCTTGTATAGGCATTTACCAAGTCTCGGGCCGACTTGGGACAATGCGAAGCCGAGCTCCAGAAAACCTCGGAGGAGAGGAATGCTTTAAAGCTCCTTTGCGGGCAAAAGGATAAAGAGCTCAGGGACCTTCGAGCAGATTTGGCCAAGGCTCGTAAGGAAGAGACCGAGAACGAGCAAGTAACTATCCTTTTGAAAAAGTACGGACTTTATCCAAGGGTGGAGGCTAATACCTCGATATCTCAATTGCAGCAAAAGATTGAAAGGATCGAGTTGTTCCGGGGGAAGTCGATGTTCTTTAGTGATCTATTCTCTAAGAGAAATGTCTCATTTAGTTGTCTCACTGGCCATATTGAAGTCGTTCAAGACCCGAGTTGCGGGCACGATTTGATTTTGTAGGCCAATCTGCTCCACGACCCTTGATCGGATGATATTTGCCGAGCTACCTGGATCCACTAAAACACGTTTAACTTGAACTTTAGTTAACAAGATAGAAATTACCAGAGCGTCATTGTGGGGCTGAGAGATTCCTTCTGCTTCCTCGTCGTTGAATGATATGATGCCTTCCGGTATATAATCTCGGGTCTGTTTTCCCTAGTAATTGATACCTTAATGCGTTTGAATACAGGACCTTGTTGAATATCGACCCCTCTGACTATCATATGAATTATATGTTGCGGCTTTTCCTGTTCATTTTCCTGTTGGCTTCCCTTTCTCTGAAATAATTCTTGGCTCGATCACTTTGGAATTCTCGAAGGTGGCCCTCATTGAATAAACGAGCTACTTCCTCTCTTAATTGCCTGCAATCCTCGGTCCCGTGACCATGCGTTCCATGATATTTACACATTACATTGGGTTTTCTTTGGGAAGGATCGGTTTGTATAGGCCTGTGCCATCTAGTATCTTTGATTCTTCCAATTGCCGATACAATGTCTGATGTATCGACACTAAAGTTATATTCTAACAATCGGGGTGCCTCTGTAGGATCGACGTACTTGTCAAAACCACCTTTGCTCATAATTCCCCGAGAGTTATGTCCTCGATCACTTCTTCGATCGTTCCGGGAGGAATTGCGCCCCGGGCCATCGTTCCTGTGATTTGCAATGTACGATTGATATCGGTCTTTGCTCGACCGTGACTCCTGGTCGACGTCCCTATGATTTTTAGCTGTCGGCCTGTTTGGATGCACTGAACCGGAAGGAGCTCCTAATTGGTCGTCCTCGACCCTGATATTCGATTGGTACCGATTGTGCACATCGGCCCAAGTCACCGCCGGATATTCGATTTTGCTGTAGTTGACGTAATGCTATCGAACTTCGTTCATTCAATTCTTGAGTGAAAGCTTGAACGACCCAATCATCTGTGACCGGTGGCAATTCCATGAGTTCCATTTGAAATCGGGATACGAACTCCCTCAACATTTCATTATCCCTCTGTCTCACCTTGAAAAGGTCTGATTTCCTTGTCGCAACCTTTATGGCCCTGACATGTGCTTTACGAAAGAGTCTGCTAACATGAAAAATGAGTCGATAGAATTTGGCAGTAGATTATGGTACCAAATCATTGCTCCCTTCGACAGGGTCTCTCTGAACTTTTTCAGTGACACATATTCGATCTCATCATCTTCCAAATCGTAACCTTTGATGGCACATGTGTAAGAGGTAACATGCTCGTTGGGATCAGTGGTCCCATTGTACTTAGGTATATCCGGCATGCGAAGCTTTTTAGGAATGGGCTTCAAAGACGCACTCGGAGGAAACAACTTTTGTACAAATTTTTTTGAATCCATCCCTTTCAAAATTGGCGGTGCCCCCGGTATCTGATCAACTCGGGAATTGTATGTTTCCACTTTTTTATCATTAGCTTCGATTTTATTCTCTCCTGACTCAATTATTTTGATGAGCTCCCCGAGCATTTTTATTATTGCAGGATTAGTCCCTGATTCGTTACCATTCGACCTCTCTGGCATTGGCTCGGTACGACGAGTGGTTTCCGGCTCGACCCCACTCGGAGCTCTATGTTGATTTTGTAGCTGAGCAATAGCGGCTTGCTGAGCCTGTAGCATCTCGAATATCACTTGGAAGCTGACTCATCCATCTCCTCTGCCCTGTGTACCTTGGCCACCAGATCGGCCTTCTCTGCGTACACCTCCTTCGAGGTCTGCACCTAGGTCCGCATTTAAAGCGACGTGCGAACTAACATCGACTGGGTTGGTAACCGGTTCTCCTCCGAGATTAGCCTGTGACACCTCGACTACTGGAGCAATTACATTATTGTTTTCCCCGTAAAGTCCGAGGCCATTGTCACCGTGTGTGGGTGCATTTTGTGAGTTTGACATGTTTTAACCTAAAAGCAAAGATTCTTGACAAGAACAAACGTAAAATAGTGTGTATTTACCATAATCAGCAATGAATAATCATTATTATCCTTAGCCTCATGATGGGCGCCAAACTGTTTGCCCTCAAATTCGGATAACAATAAAACTTATATTGTGGTTTTAAAGATACGTGATTTAAACCAATACCAATTGATAAACAAGGAATTAACCAAATGAATTAGACAATAAAATGAATCAAACCAGTATGAAAGCAAAGCCTCGACCTTGATTTGGAACAGTCTCGAGGTGGAATGGTAAGAACAGTAAATGACAAAGCAATTATGATGAACAGTAAATGAAATAGTAAGAAAGTAACGAGTGTATGTATTTTTATAAGTGCATATTTGATGATTACAAATGAATGAGATTCCTCTTTATATAATAGAGGAGTCCTAAATAAGGTACACTTCTAATTATAGTAGGAAATCGTATTAACAACAGATTAACCGCCATAGATCGATCTGTTCCAAGATTCACGCCACGATCCTCGCCCTGTCGCGATTATCTCGCCCTTTCCATTATCAAGCTATACCGATGTTACTTCGGAGTCTGGCCTCGATTATTGATGTCGACCTCGGTATGAAAAGAGGCTTCGATTTCAGACTGGACGTCCTACCTTTTTGACGTGACATTCCTATCTCCCCCGATTTCTACCATTCACATATTGCTGATTACAAACGCCAGAAGATAAAAGACAATTTAAAAAAAATAAATTCCTATCGACATGCTCGAGTTGAATATGTTTCATAAATCATACAGAGGCGGACCTAGGATTTGAGCACGACGGGGGCACCACGGTATGCTAGTCACTAGCAATAAAATTCGGCGTGCAACTCACTGAAATCTGAATGATTATGATGACTTATCATTTAAGTATTAAAAAAAAGTTCTAAAGAAAAAGAAAACACCGAATATATATAGAAGAGAGAGAGATATTTCTTCGCAAAATGGATGCTATGAGAAGGGAAGGTGTTTGATTAAACATATATATATATATATATATATATATATATATATATATATATATATATATATATATAGAGAGAGAGAGAGAGAGAGAGAGAGAGATTTCTTCGCAAAATGGATGCTATGTGAAGGGAAAATGTTTGATTAAGCATGTTTCATACTTTAAAATTCTAGTTTTTAATTAAAAAAAAAAGGGCCAGTGATCAAAAGGGCATTCAAGATAAGGAGTATGATAATACTAAAAGAACTGAAAAAGAGTCTCAAACTATTAGTTGTCATTGCCGAGTCAGATTGTTGAAAAAGGTTGTCACAAAATGATATGTATTTTTTCATTTATGGACTGTTAAGTTGCAATTTGATGATTTCTATTTTAAGGGATGAATTTGAAAAAAAATAAAATTAATTAGGTTGACTATTATGTAGTAGTACTAAACTATAATTGAATTCAAAAAAAGAAGAAGATAAAAGTTAAAAATAAAGCAATTTGCTATTAAATATAAATTACATTGTATTCAGAGAACTAAAATATTAATTAAGTTGACTATTATATATTAGTACTAAATTATAATTGATTAAAAAAAGAAGAAGGACAAAAGTGAAAAATAAACCAATTTGTTATTAAATATAAATTACATTGTACTCAAAGAATAAAAATAGAAAGGAGGGAAAAAACTGAAAAGGAATAGAAAAGGCTGAAGGTGGAATTCGAACTTGCATCACTTGCAAGGAACGGAACTTAAATGGCCAATGCAATCACTTGTACCAATTATTTGATGCAATCCTCTATCTAATCTTACAATTAGAGAAGAGTTTAAGATTTTTAATCATGGGATGCCAAATACACCACAGTCATACCTCATTTTCGTAATAGCTACGAAATTGTTTATTAATAAATACTTTCAAATTGCTTTTACTTATGTATATATACACTATTCAAGTTGGCGATAGTAAATGCAGATGTTGCTTACATTATAAAATTGTTTTTACTCCTACAGTAAAATTTATCTGAGTGTTTATACCAAATTAAATTAATTTATTATGCTTAAATAATTTAATTTAATAAAAATATCTATCAATTAACTATGGATAGGAAAAAGAAATCTATGTGCAAACACGTGTCATACATATATTTATTTGGTATAAATATCCAGTGTGTATAAATATATCTTCTTAAATCTCAGTTCTGGAATTTCCCATAAATAATTTTCCTAAATCATATTCATCATAATATTAAATAACAGCCGTCGGATCATCCATCAATGAAACTGATCAACGGTTAAGACTTGTCCATCACATATCAACTAAATATTTACCGTTAATTCCCAATCTAACGGTCTAACAGTACCCGGGAAGGGTAAACATCAAAGAACAAGTTCAACATTTATTAATCCTTCGAAGTGTGCCGTTTGATGTTCAAACTTTTGTCTCCTTAACGTACCCACAAAACTGTTAACGCCGTTAGTCTACCTCATCGGTCCCTTCCTTCTCAAAGCTAAAAAACTTAACGTCTAACTAACGGTATCGTCAAAACCCCCCTCCCATATATATTCGTTATGTACAAAATTTTTTTTAATATTATGGAAATATTACTTTTCTTTTTTGTGTTTCAACGGGCAAGATTTTTCCCCTCAATTTCTCTCACTAATAACTCTTAGATTTTTTGATCTTTTTTTTTGGGTTTCAAAGGGTTTGCGTTTTAGCTGAACTCCCGTCACTTAGAGGTTTGTTTACTGTTAGATTCTTGAAATTTCTTGTAAATTTCGATTTTTATTCATTATTGACTGATTTTTAATCAATTCAGCTTTTATTTCATCTTATTCAACTTGATTTTGGCTGATTTGAATTGGGTTTTGATTATTTTTACTGTTGGATTCATGAAATTTTCATTAAATTTCGGTTTCGATTCATTATTGACTGTTTATAAATCAATTTAAGATTCTATTTCATCTTATTCAACTAGATTTTGGTTAATTTCAGATGGTTATAAAGTTTTGGTTTTTGGTTATTGAAATTTGATATAAAGATGGGTTTGTGGGATCTGGGCTTGTTTAAATTCCTAGTAATTGTGTTATAAATTTACTTGTATGGTTCATTAAAGGATTTTAGAGTTATACTTAGTTGAGTTTTTGTTTCTTTGAATTCGTTTGAAGTTTTTTTATTGGTATGGTCATTTTTCAATTGATTATGGTATTGAATTGGTCATTTATGAAGGTTATGTTAAGAGGAAAATGGCTGAACTGAAAGTAGAGGACTGTTGTACTGAGAATAAGCAATCAGCTGCTGCTTCTAACTCTTCTGTTTCTGAAAATAGTGCTAGTGTTACTTTAAGGTCACCGACAGTATCTAGCCCGACTCCTACATCACCAACTCATAGGTACTGTTGTTTTGACTTTGTTAAATGTGTTTAGCTGGTTGATGACTAGAATTGCACTTTGTAAAGTTGGTTCTTGATTCTGATTTTGAATTTCATCTTAAGTTCGTATCTAGTTTTAACAAACTTCATGGTTATTTCTTCTAGTATTTTGATTGAAAGTTTGGGATCTTCCGAAATGGTACCTAGGTGCATTATGTTGTACAAGTAATAGTTAATTATCGTTTTCACGTTTTGGTTTAGGTCATTTGTGGATAAGTTTAGAACTAACTACGTCAATGTGAGCTTGGAAAGCATAGCTGGTTCTAAGTGTGGATGAAGGCGAAGGATTGAAGTAGGTTGACAGTCGGGCGTAAAATAGTGAAACTCTGATGAATCCTTTGGATTGAATATAGTAGAGTGGATGTGAGTGTTCATATAGCCCAATCCCAATGAATTTGTAACGGTGGCATAGTTGATTGTTGTGAATAAGAGTCGAACTGAGTGGAACTCTCTTTTGGAGACATATGACAGTGTCTGAACTGGAGATTATCATTGCCATATCAAGAAGAGTTTTTACTGAAAATGTCCTGGTCAACAATATCTATTATTTCTTGCATCCCGACAAAAAGCAAACTGACAATCACCTGAAGCGAATTACTCAACAATAGGATTATATGATATTATGTATATTGTGCTAATTTTAGAGTTCGGAATGGATATTGAGAATTATTACTTTGTGCTTGCTTTGTGTGAATTTTGCAGGAGAACCTCTGGTCCAATTAGGCGAGCAAAGGGTGGTTGGACTCCTGAGGAGGTGAATAGAATTCCTTATATTTCCAGCAAATAATCTCTTCTGCAAGATAACCTAATAGTTTTAAAGCCTAAATAGCTTTAAATATCCGCTGTCAAGTTTTCGACAGTGGATACTACTGGTTGTTCTGGTAAAATGTAGAACACCGGAACAGTTTGTTTTTGGCGTAATGTTTTGGGCATGTTGAATTTCTGATGCTTCTATAACCCTCATGTATTGTTGTTATCGTACACCAGTTTGAATTTCTTTATATTTGCTTCTTTTCTTTTAAATGGCAAGTTCAGCTTCTAGTTTTGCTTCTTGGAATTATGTCTTGATTAGATAAAGATCTCCACTGCCACAGGATGATACTTTGAAAAGGGCTGTTGCAGTTTTCAGAGGAAGATGTTGGAAAAAAATAGGTATTATTTCTTAGCTAGTCTCTTTGTTAGTTAGCAATTATGAATTAAACAATCTTGGGGTAACTTGTTTCACCTTGACATGGCCAGATGTTTCAAAATTGATAGGTGTCCGATGTGGAAATATTGCTATATGACTTATATGATGATGACATTCACTGTATTTGATCATTGTTGTGGTCTTATCATGAATATATTACCATTTAACTTTGCTGAATGTCTGTTGGGTGCTGTAATGCTCTTAGTGCATCTTTAATGACAAGCCAAGTCAATATATTCATGTATGTTATTACTTATATATTTTCGTTTTGCTTAGGTACAGGCATTTGTTTCTGCAATTTGGATATCATTAGTCATCCTCTTCTTCTTCGTGCTTTCCTTTTCAAGTGAGGTTTTAGCCTTAATGTAGAATTTTGAATTTGGAGATGAAAAGGCTGGCAAATATCGAAATTCTTCAAAATAGATTTTCCAAACTTAGTTTTACTAGTTGGTATTAGGAAATTAAAGCCTTGTCCTATCAAAGGGTACTTTAACTTTGGTGAACTTTGAAGTCTCAATTTTTTGACAAATATTTAAGTCAGTTCTTATGTATCATTTCCTGTTATTGGATTCATGTGGTAACGTAGAAATGACTTTTGGTCAAAAAATTGATTCACATGCAGCCGAGTTCTTCCCGGATAGATCTGAAGTGCAATGCCTGCATCGATGGCAGAAGGTTCTCAATCCGGATCTTGTCAAAGGACCATGGACTCGGGAGGTTTGTTTGCTTTCCTACTTCAGTTGCCTTCTGCACTGGTAATCTTAATTGTGCTTCGACTATCTGGATAGTTTCTGATGGTTTTCAACTTTTACTGTGTTTGCTAACAGGAGGATGATAAGATCATTGAACTGGTCGCCAAGTATGGGCCTATGAAATGGTCTGTCATAGCTAAATCATTGCCTGGTCGAATAGGGAAGCAATGTCGTGAGAGGTAGGATCAGAAATAGTCTGCATACAACATGTTATCTTTGGTAGGATTAGATTCAGCTCTTGTGTTAAATGAAGGCTGATCTCTATTTTCTTTGACCAGTTTTGCCTTCAGCTGTTCATTTATTACCAAACTTAGTAAGAGTTGATCTGCTGATTTAGTACCGATTTTCCTTCTGTTATCTGTAATTGCTATAGCTTCAGTAATGCATATCTTATATCTACCCATTCTGCGCCCTATACAAGTACTTGGTTTTTATGTGCACTATTCTCTGAAAAGTCACAGTGAATTCTTTGTTTTCATGTTTATTTTTAGGCACTCCGTCTTCAATTGTCTGAAAGTTTGTCAAATGATAGAGCCCTACTATTTGATTGATTGTGTTCGGTTAATGATTATTGCTACATTTGATCAGGTGGCACAATCATTTGAATCCCAATATAAAAAAAGATGCTTGGACACTGGAGGAGGAACGGGCACTCATAGATGCTCATCGGATCCATGGTAACAAGTGGGCTGAAATTGCTAAGGTCCTGCCCGGAAGGTAAAGAATTCAGCATAAAGATCAAATTTCTGTTGGTAGGTTCGACAATAGTAGTAATCTAAAGGGAAAAATTAATGGTTTTTTTCATCAGTAGAATAAAGATAAAAGAGATCTGATGGCTTCTTTATTTAAGTATTTCTATTAAAAATTACTCCTTCAAACCCGTCTTTTGAATATGGTTTTCTCAAACATGTCCTAAATATTTGACCTCTAAAATTTGTGGTTTATAATACTTTTATGTAGTTTCTAGTATGTATTTTCAAAGATCAGAGAATTGACGTGCGCAATCACCCCAAGATTAGATGGTTTGGCTCTTGTACACTGAACCAGTCATTCTTTTGGGATGATAGGGAACACAAAGAGTTCCTGAAGATTGTAGGAGAAACTGCTCATCAGTTGTTCTTCCTTTTTGCTCCAAAAATCCCAACTAATTTTGATAGATAGGACACAATGGAAGAAAAAGATCCGTATGTTTAAACTTGATAGAGAACTTCCAATATTATTAATTATTACTACTATCAGCAGTTGTGCTTAAATTGAGAAGTGAGGAGATACATATAACCAACCCCAACTTCTTGACTGAGGCATAGTTGCTATAAACAGCGTCAAATGCATTTAAACGTCCAATGTGATTTGGGGCCATAGTCCACACTCTCTAAGCGTGCTACTATTGCAAAGCCATAGTTATAAATTTATAAAGCACACTGTCACCTTTCATTATTTTTCCTGTTATATGGTGTATATTTTTACCCAAGATATGTTTACCTACAGTAATCGTACTAAAAGAATTAATAAAAGAGATACTTACTGGTGAATATTTACATGCATATTTATTGATTTTGGATTGACTGAAAAAATATCAGTCCAAACCATAGATCATTTGACTTGTTTGGACATTTGGCTAGTGTTAACCATTGATAACCTTTTATATGGGCTGTTTATGCTCAAGGAGTAGACAAATATCATCCGCCTTGAGTTTGTCTTTTAAGATGGCTAGGGATTGAAGTTAAAGCAAGACTTTTCTGCCAATCAACCTTTATAACAACATTATGTGTGTCCGCTATCATAGTCTATAAAGGAATTCGCAAGAGTGTCGAATCAATTCTTAGTACCCTATGTTTCTTGTTAACTGCAACTCTTGCTCATTCCCGGGTCTAATTTTTCACAGGACTGATAATGCAATCAAGAATCACTGGAATAGCTCTTTGAGAAAGAAATTAGACTTTTATTTAGCTACTGGAAATCTTCCACCTGCTATTAGGGACGGCCTACAAAATGGTTCTAAGGACACTACTGAAACAGCTAAAGCAGAAGAGTTACTAGCAGCTTCATCAGGAACTGCAGATATGTGTAAAATAGAAAATGGATGGAAGGTCGCAGAAATCAGTGCTTCAAATGGTGGTCCTCAAACTGACTCGACTGATTCTGAAGTCGTCAGGTTGGAAGCTCAATCACCAGAAATAGATGCTATTCGACACATCCAACCAAGTACAGAATCAGAAAACATGTACGAAGGACGGAGAATAAATAGTGTTGTAGATCGACTAAAAGTTGTTGAAGCACCATTTCGATGTGAAATCCCTACATGTGGTACGTTATACTATGAACCACCAACACCAGAAAGTTGTATTCCACTGGATTCAGATCTTCTAAATATCCGCTGGGCACAATGTGAATCTGATGCAAGTCCAAGCCCGTCACCAAATGGTTTCTTCACTCCACCTAGTACAAAGAGTAGTAGCTTATATGCACAAACCCCTGAATCCGTACTGAAAATTGCTGCTAGAAGCTTCCCGAATACGCCTTCAATATTAAGGAAGAGGAAGACTCAAGCTAAACTTTCCACGCCAACTAATAAAATGGGGAAGTCAGATGGAGATTTCTGCAAGGACAAACCTATTGATGCGTGTGAAGAGATCCTTCCCAGGAATTCTTCCAATGGTATTGGGCTATACAATAGTCACGCATTTAATGCCTCTCCTCCCTATCGATTAAGGTCTAAACGAACATCTATCTTCAAGTCTGTGGAGAAGCAGCTTGAATTTACACTCGACAACGAGAAGCATGATACAAGTAATGGAATAAGTGAGTCAACTGTTAATGATATATCACATGCAGCCAAAGATTGTTCACAGTCAGATAAGAAGGACACAGTAAGTTCCATCATTTCCCTTTTCTTGTCGATTCATTTTTGTCCCCTTGTTTTTGGATGAGTTGGGAGTTGGGTGGCTGGGGTGGAGCAACTAATCGCGATGCTGTCCCTCTTTCTCCTTACACTAGGGTGTGTAGAATATCATGCCTTTCCAAATGAAGAATTTTTTCCTCTTAACATTTAGTGACTTGAATTGTCTTAAAAGTTAAGAATCTGTCTTCTGATACAGTTGATTGGATAAAACTTTGGATATCAATATGCATGTCAAGTTTTTGAGAATAGGCAGGCGTGTTACTAGCTACTAACCCGGTCCTTATAAAGAAAATAGCTACCAACTCAGCATGCTGCCTTTCAAAGCTTGGGTTTCTGAGGTGGTATTGAAGCCAATTTCTTCATTGTCTAACTTAGAAAGGAATGGTGTTGGAACAATTTATGGATGGGGATAACTTAGAAAGGTTGAAACCAATCTGGATTGACCGAGATGTTGTGAGCAAAACATGGGGAAAAGGGGCAATAGTAGAAATTCTTGAAGTCCATCTCTTTAACACAAAACATCTTCTTATGTATCTAAAAGCATTTTATTTCCAATAGTATAATAGTTCACTTGACAACACGTCAGGGGCGGATCTATGTTGTGGAAAGAGGGTGGTACGCCACCCGATCGCTCCGGTAAAATTTCATGCACCTACAGGTATTTTACTAGTATTTCACGTGAAAAAGATAGATAAATAAGTAATGGCACCCCAAGTAACAAAATGGCTATAGGTGCCATTGTCAATGTAACCGTTGGCAGGCCCAATATCCAAGATCGATCCTCATTTTGCTCATATTCTAGAACCAATTTTACTTTATTGTGTTACCTCTTTTCAGATTACTTTTTTTCTTCTCTTTTTCTTGAATTCTTTTATCTTTATTTTTGTATTTTCTCTCTATGTACAATTCCATTTTTATTAGTTATTTAGATTAAAAATATATATTTGCTTATGTTTTTTTGTTCTAGATCTCAATTTCTTTTTTTTAATATGCTTTTAATCATTTTTCTTTTTTATTTAATTGGTACTATTTTTTCCTTGAAAGGACCAAATATATTCAGTTTGGTTATCATGTGTTTATTTATGCACCAAAGGATCTTGTAAAGCAAACCAAATTAATTCAAAATGGATGGAATTGAACTAAATTAATTTAAAATAGAACGAACCGACAAAATGCATGTGTACCCAAATTCAACCACCTTGACTACTGGTTACTATACATTAAATGCAGTGGCACCCGCAACCATCAAATCCTGGATCTGCCTCTGCAACACGTTAGTAAATTATCATGTAGTAACCCTTTTTGGAGATGCTATACTAAACAAGAAGGGTCTAACTCCATTTCGGTAAATACAGTCAAGACAGTAAGTGAATGGTATGTCACTTCTGGCACATCTTTCTTTATATGCAGTCGACATGCCCATAGTTTTGTTTTAAGGACGTCACATCCAGATCCTCTAATGCTGCTTCAGCTACTGGCATTACTGACAGAGTTTTCTGATATGTGACTGCCGCATTCTGCTGCCATGTTTTCTTATACACATTCTTGTGTATTTTCTGTAAAAAGTCTTAGTTACTTGTTCTTTGGACATACATCTTCAAACAAACGGCATCTTATCTATCTGTGTATTGCAAAATATTATTTACTCATGGATGTCCTTTTTCACTATTGGGTCTTCTATTTTGTTTTGGTTGATTAGGATAAGGAGTGCTGAATACTTGCAATGTCTAACAGTGGCTGCTATAGGAAATGGAAGTTCAGAAGTAATGAGTAACATCAGAAGAATTTTAGACACTTCTTGAAACGACACACGACTCGATCTGTCATATACAGTTTTGTTGGGTGTACAAAGATCTCTTCGCCTGCATCCCAATTATGTGCAGGTTATCGACTAGTTCGTTATTCGTAGATGGTACACTCGATTTCTATTATACGTCGAAAGATTGTTAAAGCTGCAATTGTTTTGTACAGAACTGCTTTAAATAGTCGCATTGAAAATAGTCGCTTAATAAGAGCAGTTGTCTAGTTCATACCATTCAGAAAGTAAGATTCTTGACTCATTTGGTTCCTTCTAATATTTGTTTCGTTCTGTCGTTGTGTCACTTATTCTCCTAATTTTTCCCTTAAATGTGATGTATTAAGATAATATTCAGTTTTAGTTCTACGGATTGGGAGATTCTGAGATAGTTTGGGCTTTACTCCTTTAGGCAGATTAAATGGCTTATAACTGCTAGTTAATGCATACTACAGTCTACAGCCAGAATTAACTCTTTCTCAAAAAGAACAAAAAAACCTCTTTTTACCTGACGAGTGATGACACCTTTTTTTAATAACCTGACAATCTTAAAGATATATTTTACATACTCGTACAGAAGTTCCTATAAAAATGGAAATGCGAGCGGTTTGAACTATTAATTTACATAATAGGAAATAACAAGTTAGGTTTACGATCCAATTTAAGAATTGAGTTCAGTACTTCCTAATATAAAATTATTGATTTAGATATATCGTAGTAATATGGAGAAGACAAAATTGTTTCAAGCACCGATAATGAAACCGTCCATCCCTTATTTTCAAAGTAACAAAAATGGAACCGTCCCTTATTTTCAAAGTGAGGAGGAAGGGCTACTCACATTTCATCTCCTGTGTTACCCATAAAATGTGAAAGTATCGATACAATTTCGTAGTTATTTGATCTGAATGTTAACATAGTTTTCTATATAGGAACCATATTTTTTATCTCAATCGGTAAAAGGTATAACTTATTGATGAAACAGCACTAAGATTGTGATGAATATGTACAACAGGAGCCAAATTTTTCTTTTTTGACAATCGATAAATCCCCTAAAACAGTTGCGCACAACTACAAACTCGATGGACAATAAGCCGCACATCTAACTCCATTTAAATACTGGAGCCATATTTTTTATTCTGAAACCCTATTATTTTGAGTACACAAAAATCCCGGATTCCCTCATGTATCCCTTGTGGTTTTGTTAATGTAAAAATAGCACCGGCTAGCCAGTTTTCGGACTGGTCGTTCAAAAATAGTCAGCGTTTACCAAGTCATTGAAAAATAGCCACTACTTTGCTGCAACAGAGACCGGTCCAGCATAATATACTGAAATTCGGTGCACCTGTGTATGGACTTCCAGCATATTATATTGGACCGGTATACTTATGCTGGAACTCCAGTATAATATGCTAGAGTATTTTCCGAATTTTGAACAGTGTTTTTGTTCAGATTTATCTTTACATGAAAAGTGACTAAATTTCGATTACTTTTAAAAGTGTGGCTATTTTTGAATGACCACTTGTAAGCTATTTTTGAATTTTTCCCTTTGTTAATCGATCAATGAGGCACGGAATGTTTGTTATTTCCCAAACATCTGTACCAACACGGTGTACGATTTAGGAGCAGAGCAAAGCAAGCTAACAAAAAATGAGGAAGGGAATTTGATTATTATCGCTCGATTATAGCATATTTCTGTATAGGTCTGTATATACACAATTCATCCATTTCTTGATGACACTTCAATCATCATTGGCATAAGAACAGAGGAAGCCAAAGGGCAAGACTAGATTGTTGCGCACACATA
The DNA here is from genome assembly GCA_005239505.1 of Nicotiana paniculata. NCBI lineage: Eukaryota > Viridiplantae > Streptophyta > Magnoliopsida > Solanales > Solanaceae > Nicotiana > Nicotiana paniculata. The sequence continues at coordinate 37,775 of ML354677.1, read as the reverse complement.
ACAATCCATATGGCTAGATATTAATATAAACTCGAAGGATAGCAAAGCAGTTACCATATTACATCTCAAGCTCCATATATTCATTCACAACTTCTGTACAGCTAGGTGCTGACAAACTGCCCTCCATCTCCACCACCGAGTCATTTTCATGGAATACAGGCATCCTATTCCGATGGCACTTCCTAATCCTGCGACATATGAAATTTTAACTAATTAACGTGAAGGAAGAGATGCACGATAAACCAGCATCTCAAGACTCCACACGAGGAAGTATTGCACACGAAAAAAAGGAATATAAAATATGAACAACAGGAGTGGTTTGCAGTCAGCTAGAAAAATCAATACAACCACCCCAAGGAAAAAGAGAGGGTGATGCAACCTTGGGCAAACTAAAGTGAGGGCTTAAACAAGCTTACTCTAAGCAATGTTATGAAAAGCTATACAGGAGGGAAATTTGGCGGAGAAGCTTGCAGATACAGATTGCCACTTGCTTATTCCTAAAGCAATTTTTTAAAATTCAAATTAAGTACCTTTTGCAGTTGCAGGAGTTAATTTACTAGCCCAAAGACATGTCATTGCACCCAACTTTTTCTATAATTGATCTTTATTTTTGTTAAGCATCTCAATTTAAGTCTTATACATCTTACATTGCAACAACAACAACTATGCCAGTCCCAAATAAGCTGAGGTCGGTTATATGAATCCTTACTGCTTCATTTAAGCTCAACCAATGTCATCATCATGCTAAATAAAATAAAGGTAAAAAATAAGTGTTTATATATATGGTCTATACATTACAACAATACCAACAGCAACCCAGTGTATCCCACAAGTGGGGTCAGGGGAGGATAGGATGTATGCAACCTTGCCCCTACCTTGGACGGGCAGAGAGGCTGTTTCCGATAGACCCTCAGCTAAAGAAAAGATGAAAGCAGCACATATGGTCTATATATTGCTCATATTAATATGTTGTAAACAGACCTTGACTAAAAATTGAAATGTAAGAATGCATTGCTATATTAGTAGCCTGTTATTGCACCCCAGGCTTACAGGTTCCACCTATAGGAGTGCCAAGTTGGAAAATGTCGCATATTCTGATGCCATTACATAGTAAAAGATGCCAAATACTCATTTGCTAGCAAGTTACAACAAGGTGGTCAGAGACATTTCAAGCGTTTTAGCGTCTTTTGATTACGTACAATTAAGCAATCCTAGTTTAGCAGAAAGCTCCAACAGTAAGCCTATCCTACCCAAGTAATCTAACGCACTTTATAGCTACAATTTTATTGATACTTTGAGGCTCCACCTGTCACTATATTGATGTAGCATGTTTCAGGAACTAAATAGGTCAAAATTTCAAAATATTTGAATAGTACAAGTGGATGTTAAAGATTCTGATGACGAAATAATCACAAGAACACTGTCTGATAAGCCTCGCTGATGAAACAAGCAAATGAAATTGCTTTTGTTCATAGTGCAGAAAAGACAAAGCGAAAATTGAGGGGAGGGGGGGGGAGGAGGGGAGGAGTTACAGACTAACCTCAATAATTTGTACATAGACAGCACGAGACCGCACTAACAGCAATCTTCCTGCATCCTTGTCATAACTATGAACCAGGGGACAACACCACAGTTGTTATCATCTTTAACGTATTCGAGTCAGATATAAACTGCAACTGTCAAGAGAACCAATGAAAAAAAGACCTCAGGTAATTGTAGAAAAAACAATAAGCAGAATACAACAATTATTATTGAACTTTCATCAAACCTTCACCATCACAAAATGCAAAGCTAAAGCATGAAAAACGCGCCAATAGTTGTCTGACGAAGCACCTTTGAACTTCGATCTAATCCATGAGAAGCCACCTAGAATTTGGAATGAGAAAAAAAATCAGCAAGCAAGTACAACCTTAGAAAATGATAATTGAGATTTGATGTGCCACAGAAGCAAAACCCAATGGTTATGTTCATTCAGCAGAACCATAAAAGTTGAATTCCTTAATAAAAATGGCTAGCACTGTGGCACACAACTAGTGACAATGGTTAATTTCCGTACCATATGAGTTAAGGCAGCATAATGTTCCTCATTTAGATATAATGGCTTTCCCCTATGCATTTCAATATCCTGCAAGAATAGGAGAGGAAGTGTGTAAGATCCAATTTGATATGTGGACATGCTGGTTAGAACCCAGATGCTTCCCCACTCCAAAAGAATTTTACAAGAAATAAAGCTCAAGGCACAATGCATGTATATATGGACACTTTAGTCTTGACAATCGCCAGAAACAACTATTTGACTGAAAACAGAGAAAAAGAGGAAATAGAGAAAGGAAAAGGGAGGGAAGAAAAACAAAAATACGCCAATCCATCAAAATTCGAAGAAATAACAAGTGACAATTTAAGTCTGTACCCGTCACATGTTGGAATTATGATGAACATATCTTAACTTCACTACTATTATTTTATTTTGGCATGGTGATGATATGAGTTGAGTTCAAAGAAAGAAGTTAGGATTCATATTGCCAACCCCAACTTTGTTTGGGACTGAAGCATAGTTGTATTTGTATCTTTGACGAAAATAACACATATCTATATTCTATAATTGAATTGAAGACATTTGAGGCATAACCTTCTTCCTGTTGTTTTCTCTCCAAAAACACTCTTTTTTTTTTTCAGTCTTCTTAGATTTCAAAACAGGAGTAAAGCACCTCCTTGGAAAAGAAAAGGTACATGTCACTGTTTGCTTGGGCTTATTATGAGCTTAGTGGCTAGAGATAGTGACAACAAACTTCAATAAGAACTTAAACTGCTGCTTGACGCTCTTTTGCATGTCTAATCAGTAATGCTTCCAAGGCCTATGTTATTCGTATTCATTTTTGTCTCACGTTTGCGTGGTTACATGATGATGCTCCAGACCACTAACTGTTAAAAGGAAGATATCTTACAGACTAATATTTTTTGTGCAGTGGACCGAAAAGAGGGAGAAATAGAACCGATAATGGTAGAGAATGAATAGCATGAAGGAACCCTTCGGCACATGTATCTTAGGAGGTGATGTCATTAACGAACATCTCCATCATTGCTCCCAATTATTGAGAAGAAAGGAAAACTAGTCTGGAACCTTTCCTAAGTTGAATTCAGTCTTTAATGATTTTTCCAAGCAACAAGCAAAACTTCCCTTTTTCATCAACTCCCTTAGGAAAATGAAAATAAAGAGAGAAGCTTGTTGTCAACCAAACACCTTGGTTGCTCTGAAGCTCTACGGAAGCTAAATCCAACCATTAATTTACCTCTTCTCCAAATGCATCCAAATATGGTGATGGCCATGGCGCCTGACGAGCAGATCTTTGAAGCAATATTGTTGTTTTCTACAGTGAAAAGTAAAATTTCATTAAGCCATCCCAGTGTCAAGAAACAGTATTTTGCATATCAAATAGGTCAAGAGAAACAAGTAAAGCAAAAAGGGAAAAACACTTACTCTGATCAACAAGAACACCCCAGTACCAGCACCACAGGCCATTGCATGAGTTTGGCACCCGATTTCCCTGGAGTTCAATTAAATGCGTCAGGCACAATATTTAAGGACCATAAGAAGGTTTTTTAAAACGAAGGTGCAACCCAAGTGTATTTGGACCTGCAACATGTCTTCCAACTTGCGGAGCACAATTTACCACATAACAAACACAATGCAGGATCCTTCAGAACAGCTCCGCAATCTGGGCAATTCTGTTTAATATACCTGAAGGTATCATCAAGATATCCTGAGCTTTAGCTTGTCCATACAAAGATAGAAGACCAGTCAAATAACTTTTATCCATATCTAAAACCAACCTCTGCAAGAGGTCCTGATAAAGATGAGGCAGAAGCATCATTCTGAATGGGGTTGCAGGAGTGGAATATAAAACATCCTTTAGACTACAAGTTTCAAACTCCTTGTAGAAATGATTCAGCCATTTTTGAACCATTGGACGAACTGTGATATCATTGAGAACATTATCAAGTGTGGGAATCTTTAATATCTTTTCCAACTTTTCAATCTGAACGAGCTCTGTAGCAATGTTATCACCACAGTACATAAGTTCATTAGTTGAATATGCGGATTCATCTAACTTGTTAATCCCACCGCTAAATGGCACCACTCTAGAAGAATGAATCAATTTCCACAACAATATACATCTTCTCAAGTAAGGAAAAGTCAAACTGCGAATTGCATCTTTGATATCATAAGAAGTTTCTATAAAATTAGAATTAAAATATTCCTGAGCAACTCCATGTTCTCCAATTACTTTATAGATGTCAGTAAGTAGAGAATCATTGCATCCTAACTCAGGCAAATTGCATTGATGCTCTCTGCAATAGGTTATTACAGCCTGCAAAGAAAAGACGAGAATCCTTTTCTAACCATCTTGGAGCTAATGAAGCGCAAAGAGATCTAATATCTACCAAGACAAAAAGGATTAGAAGAAAGGAATTTGTGTAACCTGAGTGACAGCAACAACATAGAAAAGATGAACAAGGGACAAGAAGGCATCTTCGCATGACAACAATGGACATGGAAGGCAATATATTGTCCACATTAATGAAGAAAAAGCATCATGTGCAAGAACTGGATCAGAGGACCATCTCCAAAACTGAATATCAGGATACTGATCTTCTGTTTCAGCGCATTCTAAGATGTCTCGCATATTACCTGCAAAGCATATATTCCAATGATCTCATCTTTATCCTTTTACAAAGTAAAGGAAATTTAAAAGGTAATTCAATGGAGCAGAAATATACCTCCAAAAGATGGATCTGGAATTTTATCTGCAGAAGTGCCAGAGCATATAGACTCTGCAAACAGCTGAATGCCTCTCAATCTCAAGAGGACAGTAAGTGAGTTCTTTGTTTGTGTGCTTTGTACAATACTTAGTAATAATGCCAATATAAAACCATTTGAAGATTGGAGTTCTTTGTACAAGGCACCAAGACTGTTGTTTGGAGCTAATGATGTTTTTCCCGCTCGAGCAGCAATTTCAGTGGCTACAAGTGAGTACCTAAGAGTGTCATACAGAATCAAAGAGTGACTAAGTCTACCAGATTCTGAAATCTTATCCTTGTCTGGAAAGTACATTCCACACAACATACGATACACAGGTTCAAGGTTTACTTTCACCCGCCCAAACTGCCAAAGTGGAAGTCTTTGGAGAATCTCTCTACTTCTAACAACAGCAGCTGCATTTTGTAGGAGAAACAAAGCTTCTTGAAAGTGAAGTGCATCAACCGCTCCACTTGACAACAGTGAAGGGCCAACAGCATCGGATGAACTGGAAGTTGAGCAAATGGATGCGAACCTTCCGGAATCTGCAGGTAATGCTGGCAGGACCGAGTTGGCAAGTCCACGGCATACAGGACAAAGAAACTCACCCTGAAAATAAAAAAATCAATATTCACTCCATCACATAGCAAAAGGTAGATAGGAAGTACTGTACCTGATCTGGATCTACAATATGACCTCCTTCGAAAACAAGTCTTCTGTTATATCTGTACAAGAGTGATGAGAGAGTTAATTCATTGAACTTACTGAATAGGACTGCCAGGCCAATTATAGAACATAATATTACATGTATTTTATAAACTCTAATGAGCAAACCATTTATGTCCGAGGACATACTAGACTAGAACAAAAGCAAATTAAAGATACAAGTCAGAAAAGAAAAGCAATCCTAGAAAGAAGAGAAAGAAACACAAGAGGCCTGAAAACTAAAAGGAAGAATGGTGAACTAAATATAAAAAATAATTCAAGTCGATTGGACAGTAGTCTCAAAGAAAGAGGAACGGATAAAAAGAGTTACCTTTCCTTTAGTGACGATAAATAGCGGTCAAGACATCCCTGATGCACAGCATGTCCACACGATGAAAGATAAATTCCATCACAATCTGAGAGACCAAATCCGTGATATGCTGAAAGCGGCATACTTGACTCTAGTTGAACCTTGTACGCACTTTCAGATGCAGAAGGACTATTAAGATTTTCTCCTGCAAGAGCAGAAATGTACTTCCCAAGCAAAAGTGACTCGGCACTCCCACCACCTCCTCCTGCACAAATTTTCTTATCGTTTCTTAAAAAATCCCAGTACCACGAATTGACGTCCACTTTTTCGCGAGTGAACGAGTATAATTGTTCTTCTAGCATCTCAAGAGAAAAATCTGTGTCTTCGTCGGCATTGCTTGATGTGCAAGGCAGTTGAATCTTCAATGCTGGGAACTTCGCCCTAACATATTCAAAAAATGCCCCTACTTCCTTAGGTTTCCCTTCCAGAGCAAACTCATTTATTGCATGTTGAATCAATTGCGTCAACCGAAAAGATGAAAACACTTCTAGACTGCTTGATAAAATGCTCCTTTGAGATGCGATATTTGTCATTCTTTTGGCACAAGATGCTGGTTCTTTCCCGGAATTGGGGGTTTGTTCCCACGAAGGAGGTCCTCTATTGGTGAAAGTCAGTTGCCTGGATTTCTTATTTCAAGAATCACAATAAAAGAAGTAAAGATTTAACTTTGGTAGACTCCCCAAGCACAATTATTGAGATAAATCAGCAGAGAAGTCCAAGCGCAACGAAGTGAAATAAACACAAAGCACATACCTGAAGAAGAGTCAGGTATGATAAAGGACTTTTAGAATTTGGATCATGACAGAGAGAGCAAATGAATGGAATAGCCTCTTCGGAATTACGTCTAACATCTGATTCACTTCTTTCTTTACCAAGTTTAGAATCATCTGAATCAGCTTCTGCAGAGGAATCTATGCTCTTTAAAAACTTAGATTGTTGCACCTTCATCTTTTCCTGCAATGTAGACATGAAATACATATGAATGTAACCGAGTCAAACCAGAAATCTGACTTTAGTGTCAACTGAGAATAGAAGGAATAAGGTTACTCTGGTTCTACAATGATTTCAAATTACAATGGCTAGAAACTATCTGAACTTTAAAATAAGGTAACATAGCACAACGGAAACAAGAACAACCTAGATCCAAGTAAAGGAAAAACAAGCACATCGGAAGATGAATTATGTGCCAATTTACATGACATACATATATACTGCTAGGCTGGAATTTCTGTAAAATCCATACTTTTGATTACAGAGGCTAAAGCAAGGCTGCCTCCAACTCTGGGCAATTAAAATAACATCCTTTAGATGTAGCAGATTTCTTTATGGGAATGGTGCACTTCAATAAATGTGACATAAACTTGTACATGTTTTTTCTCTTATTTACATCTGTCTACTTCACTTCAAAACCATACTTCACCTCCGACATGGAAATATTTACGCTTAATACTTTACCCCTTAACTTGCATGCAAATTCCTTTGACACACCCCATTTTCACGGGCAACTTTTAACAAATCAAATCTTTCTCCAGGTGTGTCTTTTATACACCACTTTGGATATCGGTGCACACATGCTTAACCAAAAAAATAAGCGCGTAAACTGTGATAATTTTGTCCCAATCCTGACATGTGTCAAGATTTTATATTTTTCTTTTTTTTTATCCCTTACCCTTTACCCCATCGTCTCACGCCGCTAGCCCCCCACCCCCCCAAAATCTTCTCCCACAGAAACCCACTCCCTCCTTCCCCAAACCCCCCTCCATCTTCATCTTCCAATCTCTTCATTTACGAAACCCCACAGAACCTAGCTAAAAAACAACCGAAACATCTTATCGGAAGTGAAGGCTCCACTACTAGCCACCGCTGGAAACCGACGACCTTCTTCCCAAGCTTATAACCAATACCACCAATTTCCTCCCAAAAAAAGGAAATCAGATCGGAAGAACTCTTCTTATGTCATATCTGGAAATAGAGGAATTTTTGCATCAGATTTTATCTCAAATGGCAAGCTTTAGCATGAACTACCACGTCCAGGCACCAAAACATGAGCTCTTGGGTTCAACTCTCCATGGAAGTGTTTTTCTTTAAACATTTTCTTATTCAGAATGTTTTAAATTTATAATTGGAGGGTTGTGGTATTGAAATGGGAATGGTCCGACGGCTGTTGGCGTTTTGGAATTGAGATGAAGACGATGCATGGCAGGGTGTGATGGCAGCCATGGTGGTGGAGAAGATGAAGCAGGTGAAGGTATAATTGTAATTTAAGTGTTTTTATAGTTATTGACACATGTCACTACTCCATTACTGTGTGATAGACACTTGTCTAGAAAAAGAGGTCAAACACCAAAGTGGTGTGTACTAGACACACCTAGAGAAACGTTTAGTGTAAGAAGTTGCCCTTGAAGATGAAGTGTGTCAAAGGGATTTGTGTACAAGTTGGAGGGCAAACTAGGTATTAAGCCAAGTTTTTACATGGTTTCATTTTACACATTAAGCACCTGGGACTTGCTCAACACATAGGAAGAGACGGTTATTTATCCTAGAGGGTATCTAGTGCCTAAAAATGGCATCAAGTTACATGCACATTGCCTTATGAATTACTACATGATCCTTATGATAAAGAACCATGTTGTCCTTTTTCTTTTTCTTATAGGAAAGAAAATTTATCAACAGTGTCATACAGAAGACTAGACGTTATCAAGAAAAAGCAGTATCATGAAAAGCTACAGAAAATATATGAGCTCTATAATGCGTATTACTGCATTACATTCAAGTACAATGAACAAAAGAATACAGGCACACATACTAGATCCTGACTAGGTTACAAGATCTCAATAAATTATTCTTTCCAAGAGTGGAAACAAGGTCCAGAGACTTCAGGGTAGAGAAGAAACTAAAGGATGTACCAAAACTGAAACTTCTTTATAAATAAAACAGTCTGACCATATCATCTGAATATTTAAGTTTTTTGGAGTGCAGAGAAATTTATTTATATTTTCAGAACCTCTTCTAATGTGCATTCCNAATTTAGCTCCAAACAACAACCCCAATTGAACAAGCATGCAGAATGATTACCATAATAGTTGAAGAGAAACACTGACACTTAGCAGTAGATCTCTGCTCACTCTACCATGTCAAATAATGCAATCCACCTCATCCGAAAGCTCTTGCCAGATGATCCTTCTGGCACGTTTTAAGGGGATATGATGAGTGGTCAAAACTCGCAATTGATAAGTGAAACGAGTGACCAGCCCAGCCTGGTTACGACAACCATGGGCACTTTCTTTTATACCGATCTGATCCCTATTCTTGAAGGAAGTTAAAAAGAATTGCTAGAGAAGAGGAAATAAAGTACATTATTTATCCTTAACAATCATAATCATGTGAACAGCATGACATTCATACTCGAACCACCCGTAGAAGTACATGAAAGAACCACATTCTCACCTAAAATTTATGAAGTGCAACTCTGCCCTAATTAGCAAAATCTCATGTCAAAAGGAAAGAAAAAAACTATGCTAGCTTGAGTAATTAAGTATCTAGTCTTCCAAGCGCAAGTTTACCAACTCTTTCTATGTCTCTTTTTAACCCTATACACACGGGGTATCTGATATACAAGTATTCTGCATCTGAGTCAGAGGAACCCCTTACTTTGTGGAGTTAGTATTTCACTTGCATGTTTTCATATTTCACATGCTTTAATGATACATGTAAAAACATGTACACTAGATAAGGAATTTCAACTTCTTGAACAGGTAGCTTACACTCGGAAACATGTAAAAACATGTACACTAGATAAGGAATTTCAACTTCTTGCACAAGTAGCTTACACTCGGAAATAGCAGGAGCACAATACAAAAGCAACATTTTGAAGTTAATTGCCTAGTGAGTGAAAAACACATTCCATGATTAGCAAAATATTTAACAAGAATATCCTTAACATTCTCTTTTAAAAATCATACCATTATAGCAGCTTGTCTCTCTCGAGCTTTAGCTTTGCGCTTATCACTGTCTGAAACTGATCCCAAGTTGTTAGTATCACCGGTCAATATAGATTGTGATAGTTGATCGACCACCTCAGGTGCAAGGTCTTGAAGTTTTATCTTGCATCCAGATTGAAGTTCATCAAATTTTTTCAATAGACTTCCAACTAAAGAAGAGAGGTTGAATATTCCAGCTTCCACAAAGTGGTTTTCTTTCCTAAATTTCCTCATCAACAAAACCAGAAGAGACAACAAGCTCTGATCACCATATTTACCCAATGACAATTTTTCACTAGCTAGTGCTACAATCGGAATGACACCATCCTCATAGCAACTGTGATCACCAGATTCCCCATGCATAAAACAAATATCTAATGCAAGAGACAATAAATGCAATGCTGTTAACAGTACACCATCTGGAGCACATGAAGCGTTTGATTTATCAGAGAAAATAGCATAGAATACAACAGCCCGAACTATTTGGAGTACTGTCCTGCAAGTAGCTATTTGAGCTATTCCACCAAGAGGTGGATAAATCTTGGTCCATTTTGGAAGTTGATTGGTCCATGCTGATACATTACAGAACCGCATGTATCTCTCTTCAGCAACCTGCAACTCCTTTGAGTTCCAACGAGGATGGTATAAATCTAGCTCCATCCAATAGGACGCTCGGAGTTTATACATACCCTGCAATAGATAGGACAATAGGATCATAGGACAGAAAAATCAACCAGATAGACCAAAATGTCACAGACAAACCTGATTCATGCCAGAGGGATTGGAGTACACTGCTATCCTATCCAAAACCTCTTGAAGTTTATCGATCTTGGACAAGTCACGGGGCAAAGATTTCACCAACTGGCTACGAGTGGCATCACCAGTTGATAGTTTATATACCAATTCCCTTTGCAAACACTCACTAGGGGATAGCCCAGAAAACCGTCTTTCTTTCACTATTTGTATGATAAGAGTAAGCATCTCTTGAACTATAGTCGGCTCATACCTGGAAAAGTGTTAAAATAGATGAAACCAAAAAGCAGTTAGATACTCCAGAAACAAAACATAGAGTTTTGAAAGCATTTTGCAGAATCATTCTGAACATAAACAAGGTTTCAGTAAATTAAGAAATTCAACATACAAAATCTTAAGTTCACCTAAAGCAAGCATTAAAGAATGTAAAAGGCCACGGAAGAACCCCAGACAAGTCAAAATTAACTTTTATTCTTTAGCAAGTTACTTCTAACTCGCTAGTGATCCCACCAAATTGGACTAAAGGGTCTTAAATTCTCTATCTTTGAAGCAATGGCCCAAATCATGTCATATGATGAAAATCATAAGGTATATTTATTTACATGTATGAGGACATAGCATGCCTTCCTGAGCCGAGGGTCTATTAGAAACAGCTTCTCTACCTGCATTAGGTAGGGGTAAGGTGTGCGTACAGACTACCCTCCCCAAACCCCACCTGTTGGGATCAAACTGGGTTTGTTGTTGTTGTTGTATGAGGACATAGCATACACGTCAGACATCAATATACACTAACCATTGATGAATCATCTTCGTTATTCTCTAGAGTCAAGGACTTAGAATTGATGTAGACAACACCACCATGAGATAAGACACACATTAACATCTTAGTTCTAGTGAAACTACAAAATTATTTAACAAGACAAACAATCGTTGAATCAACTAGACCTTGATTCTGATTAGTTGAGGCCACCTATATGAATCGTCTGTATCCACTCTGCTCTACTCATGCCATTTCATTACAATACAAATTAATTCATCATTTAAGGTGAATGAAGAGTTCTTTGAAACTAGACAGTCTCTACATAGCTCACTTATATCTAGTGCAATTGAACAATAACATCTAAGCCTTAATCACAACTAGCTCTCATTGCCTATTTGTAATTTATTCGCTTATATCATGTTCTTAGGTCAAATGATCCAAGACATTGAACTACTTCCTTCTATGTGATTTTAGGACTATACATCCATTTTTTGTTATCTTCACTCATCATATTGTATGTCTGAAGATTGGAACATCTAAATGTTTGTGTAAAACATGACCAAATCCTCTCAAGCAACATGTTCTAATCATACCCTTCGCGTGCTACATGCACCCCCTTTTTGATGTTATTCTAATATTGTTCAATACTAAAGGTTAGCTCGTTCATAAATACAGTAAACCAATACGAGCTCAAGAAAGATCCTTAATATAAACCTGCAGTATGGAAACACTTTTATATCTTTGCCCAGTACTTTCAATTGCTTCTCATAATTACCAGTATATTTTTTAAAGGCGTTTTCTAGGAGAGTCGGCTAAAAACGCATCGAAACGGATTGGCGTGGTGCAACTCTACCCCTAAATTCACTAGTCCATGAAGAAGAGAAGGATCCAGACTTTGATACACCAATTTGGGTGCATCAAAATATCATCAGATTGAGTAAAGAGTTTGGGGTGGAATTTCAAGGGTGTGAGAGAGAAGCACTACAATTATTTATGAAGATTGATAGTAAGAGGCGAGCTTCAATGGAGCCAACAATGGAGACAATGGAGGCAGTCACTCCAAAAGAGAAAGAAAATAAAGAAGTGAGAAACCTAGATACAGGGAGCAAGTTCAAAAGCAATGGTACTAGAAGCCCGGGGGGTGGGAGAAATCTTGCCAGCCAAAATTGTATCATCCTGGAATGTTAGGGGTTTAAATAGGTTTAGAAAGAGAGAGTTGATTAAAAATATGGTTCATAGCTGGAAGGCAGATGTTTATTGCTTTCAAGAAACCAAAGGGGAAATCAGGGAACTAGTTAGAGATCTATGGGCATACAGGTGGGTGAAATTTGCTCAGTTAGAAGCAAGTGGAACTAGGGGGTATCCTTATCATGTGGGACAGTAGGGTATGGGAAGGGGAAATTAGTAACTTGGGTTTGTATTCCATTACATGTAAGTTTACTGGTAAGTTACAAGAGTTTAACTGGCATTTATCTAGTGTATATGCTCCTAATGAAAGAATAGAAAGAGAAGAAGTATGGTAGGAGTTAGGTGCTGCTAGGGGTTTACTCACTGGGCCTTGGGTAGTGTGTGGGGATTTTAACACTGTTAGGTTTCCATCTGAGAAAAAGTATTGTAACAGATTCACCAGATCAATGGCTGAATTTAAATTCATTGAGGATATGGGGTTAGTAGACTTGCAATTGCTAGGAGGGAAGTTTACTTGGAAGAAAGGGGTTAATCACAATATTGCTGCTCGGTTGGATAGGTTTTTGGTTTATGAGGAATGGGATGAAGGCTTTAGAAACATTAAGCAGTCAACCTTCACAGAGTCACTTCAGATCATTCTCCTTTGATGCTACAATGTGGGAATTGGGAACGAGTGAAATCTTATTTCAAATTTGAGAATTAGTAGCTGTTGACTGAAGGTTTCAAAGACAGAATTAAAAACTGGTGGGATTCTTTCTCTTGTGCTGATAGACCTGATTATGTTCTTGCTTTCAAACTGAAAGCTTTGAAGGAGAAACTTAAAGTGTGGAGCAAATCAATACAAGGCAACTTGGATATGCAGAAATTGAACATCCTTGGCCAACTAACTGAACTTGAGGAGATTCAAGAGTTGAGGATCCTGAATGAAGAAGAAATACATAAAAAAGCTACTCTGTTGTTGGAGTTTGAGGAAACTGCCAAGAAGGAGGAGATAGCATGGAGACAAAGGTCCAGAGCTATCTGGTTGAAACAAGGAGATATAAATACTAAGTTTTTCCATAAAACTGCTAATGCTCATAAAAGGTACAATAACATTGACAAGTTACTTGTAAATAGGGAAACTGTGGAGAATCCTTAAGACATTAAGGAGGTAGTCACTTTCTACCAAAACTTATACACAGAGGCTGAGGAGTGGAGACCACAATGTAATCTTAGCGAATGCCCAATCATCAGTCTAGAGGATAACCAAATGTTACAGAGCACCTTCGAACCACAGGAAATCTGGGAGAGTGTTAAAGCATGTGCAGGGGACAAGGCCCCTGGCCCTGATGGATATACTATGGCTTTCTTCATTTCAATGCTGGGAAGTGATTAGTCCGGATGTGGTTGCTGCTGTCCAGAATTTTCAAGAAAATGGAGTACTTGGGAAAAGTTTTAATGCCACCTTCGTGACATTGATTCCTAAAAAAGTGGGAGCCAAGGAATTGAAAGACTTCAGACCTATTAGTCTGATAAGTAGTATCTATAAAATCATTTCAAAGCTTTTGACGGAGAGATTCAAAAAAGTGATGAGCAAACTGGTGGACAATCAGCAGATGGCTTTTATCAAAGGCAGGCAGATTATGAATGCTATTCTCATTGCTAATGAGTGTGTAGATGCTAGAATGAAGAGCAAATATCCTGGCATTTTGTGTAAGCTGGACATAGAAAAGGCATATGATCATCTAAATTGAGAGTTTTTGCTGGGAATTTTATTGAAGATGGGCTTAGCCGGAAGGTGGATCAGCTGGGTTAAATTCTGCATTAGCACTGTAAAATTCTCCATTTTGATTAATGGTTCACCTATTGGTTTGTTCTCCTATCAAGGAGGATTGAGACAGGGTGATCCTATTTCACCTTCTTATTTATCCTTGCAATGAAAGGCTTAAATGACATGCATAGAAATGCTAAAGCTAACAACTGGATCAGGGGTTTCAGGGTGAATTCTAGGGCAACAGATCTCCTGGAAATCACACATTTACTATATGCAGATGATACATTGGTGTTTTATGATGCTAGTAGAGATCAACTGTTATTGTTGAGGGTGGTTTTCATTCTTTTTGAAGCTATATCTAGATTACACATTAACTGGAATAAGAGTCTCATCTATCCAGTTAATGAAGTAATGGAGTTACATAGCTTGGTGAGAATACTTGGAGGTAGAATAGGAGCCTTGCCAACAGTTTATCTAGGAATGCCACTCGGGTCAAAAAGCAAATCAAAAGGGATATGGATTGGAGTAGTAGAGAAATGTGAAAAGAAGTTAGTAAGCTGGAAGAGCCAATATTTATCTTTGGGAGGAAGATTAATTCTTATTAATAGTGTTCTTGATGCTATGCCTACTTATATGATGTCCTTATTTCCAATGCCTGCAAGTGTAGTGAAAAGACTTGATGTTCTGAGAAGAAATTTTCTCTGGCAAGGCAGCACTGAAAAGAGTAGAATCCATCTGGTCAGGCGGAACGTCCTTACAGACAGTAAGAAGGAAGGGGGAATAGGGATCAAAAATTTGAAAATTCAGAACCAAGGCTTGATGATGAAGTGGTTAGGGAGGTTTGCTACAACAGAGCAATCTTTGTGGAAGAATGTAATCAAGGCAAGGTAAGGAATGGAAGGAAGTTGGACAACTAACTCTGTAAATAGTCCTTATGGGGTAAGTTTGTGGAGGTCTATCAGAAATCTATGGCCAAAGTTCAGTAACAAATCCAGTCTCAAAGTTTGAAATGGAACGAAAACATCTTTTTGGGGAGATAAATGGCTTGGGCAACGAACACTGAAGAAGCCTTTTCCTGACATCTACAATCTGAATCAACAACAAGGATCATCTGTTGGAGAGGTGTGTACAGACCAAGGTTGGAATCTCACTTATAGAAGACTACTAAACAATTGGGAAATTCAGGGGTTGACAGCTTTCTATAACACCCTAGAACAATTCACAGGGACATCTAACACTGAAGATTGTGTGATCTGGCAAGGGGGTAGACAAGGCAAGTTCCCTGTTAGATCAGCTTACAAGGAGTTCAATCACTCAAACAACCAGGTTGGTTGTTGGCCTTGAAAGTTGATGTGGAAAGTCAAAATCCCATACAAAGTTGCCTGTTTTACTTGCCTTCTGGCAAGAGAGGCAATATTGACACAAGATAATCTTATCAAGACAGGATATCAGTTGTGTTCCAGCTGCTATCTATGTGAAGATCATGTGGAGAATTTTTTTTTGCACTGCAGAGTTACTGACCAGTCAGGAAGAGAGATGGAAGATTATCCCCGCTTGCATATGGTGGACAATTTGGAAAGAAAGGAATCAAAGGTGTTTTGAAGACAACCACAGTCCTATACAAAAGTTGAAGATTTGTCTAGTGCTCTATTATTTTTGGTGTAAACAGGAGTAGTTAGAAGAATGTCAATCTATTTTTGATGTCTTAGATTATTTATGAGTTTTTCAGTGGACTAGAATATCTTCTGGTACTCCTTCATGTAATTATGGATGGCTACACTGGTTTGGTGTCGTCCACCTTCTAATTAATACAAATATGTTACCTTTTCAAAAAAAAAAAGTATCGTGGGGCATAAGTCCCAACCTTTGGGGCATTCATTTGGGGCATAAGACCACGAAACTTCCCCAAATTAGAACCAATGACGAGCTTTGGATGAGGTGGCCTATAAACATACCAATTGGACTGGTGGTGTGCAAGTATTGTGGGGCATAAGTCCTAACCTTTCGGGCATTCATTTGGAGGCATAAACCCAGAGAACTTCCCCAAAATGGAACCAAAAGTGCTTAAGTCCTTTATTTAATACTTAAAAACTCAAAAGTTAGATGAGTGTAAATTCTCAAACTAAGGAAAAACTCAAAAGTCCCAAGGCTTTTTTTATTATTAGCTGTAATTCCATAATCCTTTCTCTTTACTTTTACTTAGCAACCAAATATTGCTTTGCTCTTTGTCTGCGAAACGCTAATTGCAAAGTAATAGCTTTGTCCTCCAACGCTTGCTCTGCTACCACGCTTCTTGATTGCGGTTTCTTTCTTCATGCTTTATTTTCCCCAAGTTTTTTTTGTTGATCTTTTAATTCTTTTTCAAGTAAGTTTTTAATTCTGGAATTCCTTTTGGCACGGCTCTAGTTTAGATATTTTGGTTTTATTCCAAAAGATGTTCTATTTGTGTTATAATGCGCAATTGTGATTGGTTCTCGGGTTTTAGATTTTCAAACAATAACTTTATTTAATCGTCATTTTATTCTTTGAATAATTAGGAACTACTTCCTTTGTTAATTTATAGTGATGATGTTTGACAATGCACGGAGCTTAAAAGAAAAACTTTTAAAACTTTTGGTCTAAATTATGCCAAAGATATTTACATGGCTATAAATCATTTCATTAAGAGTAAATGAAATGTTTAAAATTGAACTATTTCTAAATATCGAAAGGTATCATTCTTCTCAGGGACATTAAAAGAAGTGTGTCATATAAAATGGAACAAAAGGAGTATCATTTTTATAACTCTATGGGTGTCAACCAAAAGCTTGAGACATAGCGAAGCACCTTGGAGAGTATGGCTTTAAGATAAATAGATTTAAGATACATGCGCATCAAATTTAATTAGCATGAGAAGAACGAAGTTGAAGTGAGACTAGATCGGATTGCAGTGCCAAAATGTAAACAATTTAGATATCTTGGTTCGTTCTTTCGAGAAAATGGAATGATAGATGAAGACGTTACCCATAGGATTATAACCAGTCTATTGATTTTAATTTCTTCTCGACTGGCATATTACGCACTCGGGCCAATCTACTACACGCTAATAATGGTCTTTGGATTTCATCTCCTTTTTTTATACCAGTGTTGGTGACTGGAGATAACTCTCTTCAATTATTCCTAGGATGAGAGGGAGCCTGTAACCTTAAGGAATACAGAAAGTTACCCGGAATTCCTAGCAAGGACTTTGCCTGCTATTCATTCCTAAATCCCTTTCACCCTTAACTAGCTAACTCGGGTTGGATAGGACCAGATCCAATCGGATCTGATCGTAGCTTCGAGTTCATGCTATCGGGGTGTCATGTGTAGTGTTGTAAATAGAGCTTGCCTCAACGCTAATAGCGTGAGGCGACGCGAAGCAGAAGCTCATCGCCATTTTCATCTGATGCGTGGCGCAATAAGAAAAAAGGCAAGAAGGCGAGGAGGAGGCAGTGAGGTGAGGAGGCAACTATGCGCAAAAGCGTCGCTTTTTTTAAAAGAACAAGAGACTTAAAAGGCCAAATTAGGGTTTTCTTCTTCAGATTCAAACAATTTCTTTCTCTTTGACCAACAGCCGCAACTCTTCTTCTTCAAGGGTTCTTCAAGGGTTCAGGTACGGATTCTTCTTCTTTCTTTCTTCTTTATTTTCTTTCTCTTTTTCCAGCAATAACTCTTCTTTTTCCGGCCTCTTTTCCCGGCAGCAACCTCGGTTTTGTCTTCTTCCTTCTTTGTTCCTTGTCCTGCCTCCTCCTCCTCCCCCTCCCTGGCAGCAACTGATCTTTCTTTCTTTTCTTTCTCCTCTGTTTTCTCTCTTTTCTGTTCTTCTTTCTTCCGTTGTTTCACTGTTTTCTCCTCTCCTTTTTTCTTTTTTCAATTTAGACTTTTAGTGTACAATTGATGAATTATTAACTATCTAGTTCTAGACTTTTAGTATCTACTATCTACTTTTAGTTTTGAATTGAAATATTTGGTAATATGTTAATTGCTATTGAGTTTTTGGTTATTTATATATGCAAACTTAATATTTCATTATTTTGTATTAATTGGTGCTTCACTTCAAAAGGCGAGTGCTTCGCTTCTCGCCTTAGTGAAGCAGACCCTCGTCGCTTTTTGCCGCCTCTCGCTACCTAAAGCACTGGTTATGTGATAGAAAGATGCCTACCAAAGTGAAAGGTAAGTTCTATAGAACAACTGTAAGACTGACAATGTGATATGGCAGTGAACATTGCGCTGCTAAAGTCCAACATTTCCACAAAATGAGTGTTGCAGAAATGCGGAGGCTAAGATGTATGTGCGGTCATACAAGATTAGATAAGATTAAAAATGACCACATTCACCAGAAGGTGCAAGTAGCATACACCGAGGATAAAATAAAATGTCGCTTAAGATAATTTGGTCATGTCTTGCATAGCCCTACAGAGGCACCGGTCTGTAGGTGTGAAACTATGGTGAATGAAAGTGTTAAAAAGGGACGAGATAGACCTAACATCAAATGGAAGGAAGTTGTGTCTAAAGGTCTACAAATCTTTGGACTCAATGCAGACTTAGTTAAAGATAGGGCACAATAGAATGAAAAAGAGTCATATAGGGTATAGCCGATACTTTACTAGTTAGGAATACGTACCAAAATGGTACAGAAAGATACAAGAAACATCCCAAAAACAACCACCACCTACATCTCTCCTAACTAGTCCAGAAAATCCATAAACTGGTGCAGGTTAACTAATGAACTGGACTTGCACCAATAATACAGAGTGAATACAAAAATCTTTTTTAATTTTAGAAATATGGTTCCTACGTCCTTCAAAGCAAGCCTTATTCTCTTATAGCCATAGTCCACATGATGCAGAATGGAATACTTCTCTAAATCTGCTTCAACCTCCTAAGTATTTTAACTACTCTTGTTTTATATTGACATGGCGACGATATGAGTTGAGCTTAAAGAAACTTTGTTTGGGTCTGAGGCATAGTTGTTGTCGTTGTAGGTTCCATCACAACCATGCTATAAGTGTAATGTATCTTTCGTTTTTCACTTCTTCTAAGTATAAAAGACATTTCCTTTGTAATGTATGTGCAGATGTTAGCGTGTTTATATACATATGCACATTCTCCCACTAAATTCGCGATTTTCACAATGTCATGTAATTTTACTTTTTTGCGATTTATATGCTTATCTTATTAATCCTAAACAAGTTGGGGTCGGCTATATGAAATCCTCCCATGTTACTTCATTTGAACTTATATTATGCCAATATTATGCAAATTATCTATTGTATGAGGCTGAATGTTGGCCAGTCAAGAACTCTCATGTGCAGAAGATGAAAGTAGCATAAATAAGGATGTTGAGATGGATAAGTGGTTGTACCATTCGGAATGATGGTTAAGAGTTCTTGCTTTTGAGTTCCCATTAGAAGGCTATAATACTACCTTAATGAATTGAAGCGGATAAAGCTCAGCATTTCTCTAATTTGAATCGGAAGTTGCTTTTTACTCCTCCACCTTTGAAAGCCGGTTACATCCAATGTTTCCTACGAGGCTGTCTTAAAGTCCTATTTGCCTAGGCTTACCAAGAACACAGAGACGAGAAATATAAAAAAGGGTATTCCTCATGTTAGGAAAGATTTATGTTCTTTCGCTCCTTACCATCGGAGCCGGATACCGGGAAAAAAAAAGCGACTACCTTACTTAATCAATTCTTCTTATTCTTATTCTTTCTTAGTTGTAATTCCCCTTCTCCGGATCCCGATAAGAATAGAAGATGGTGCAACATTGAATCTTATTGCGCTACTTCGAGTGGAATCTTACCCCGCCTCACTTGCTTTCTTTATTGCATACATAAGGGAATAAGCAAACTCAGGGGACTCCCGTCTAACTAGTGTCTGAGAGTAAGCAAGCTACCTTCATTCAACAGATTTATACTAAGTCAATAACATGCTCTGCCCTGGGTCGGGAATCTTTTCTCCTCTTTTGCATTTCCGCTGCACCATAACACTAACTTGACCTTCTATTATATTAGTAAAGCGCTACCGCGCTACAACTAGCATAGCAGCCTGCGGATAGGCGATGCTTTAAGCCGCTATCGTTCGGTTCGGATAAGTCAAGTTCCTTCGGCTGCTTCGCGCAGGCGGTCTTCCTTATCTCCCTTAACGTTCAAAGTAGTTATGGTTTGAGATGAGAAAGGAACACCGGCTGAAGTCTGAACGCAATGAATGAATAAGCAATTGACAGCAGAGGGAATCAATGATCCTTATTCGACCGAGTTCTAGCTAGAAAGATGTAGATTACACACCGGAGGTTGGTTAGAACTGAGGTTTGGATCCCTAACCTAAGTAGGCCTACCAGCAAGCAACTGGTACTTGATCGGGTGGGGGGCGGTTTGGTTTCGTGCAAGGTCTTCACAGCAGGAAGAAGCAGTTGTCATTTGAAAGTAAAGGCTCTTGGTTTACGAATCTTACAATTCTCAAAGCGATTCTACTCCAATTTCATTCATCAGTCGAATGACAATGAGAATAAAAGGAAGCCGGGAGGAAGAATGAAGTATAGCATTACCTTTAGAGTACAACCCGGAGCCTTCTTTTCGTAAACCCTACTCCTGCGCACCTAACCGCACATTTCAAGCAACGGAGTGAAAGATACTAGACTGTAATGGTTGGAGAGAACCTACAATGAGTTGTGGTTGCTTCGCAAGCAATACTCGACAGTATTATAAAGAATGGGACTAAGCAACTTTTTTAGATTTCATTCTTTAATATAACATCAACATAACAAAAACATTACAAAGCAATATAGGCATTTATCCCATCCATCCACCGCAAAAAACACCTGCCTTACACTAAAAGTTCACACGCTTCTTTATTCCTTTAATTTTTTTGTCGAGATTTGGGTGGGGGTTCTTGTGTACCTTAGTACAAGATGCGCAGTTAGCTCTATCTGTACTCTCTTTCTTTAGGTAAACGTACTAGAAAGACTCCGGACGGGGTAAAGGCATCATTGAAAAATCCCATTTATGTCGTTCACCTTCTGCATGTATCCGAGTCCTGGGCGACACTATTACCTCTCATAGCAGGTGTATAAACGATGGGTCCGCCAGGTTGAGAGACTAGCGAACTGGGTGTGCTACTTATCGCTCGTAAACTATCATGAGATTAGGAATGAGCTATTCGGGACAAAGTGGAAGTAACTTCCGTGGAGGACAAGATGCGGGAGTCGAGGCTGAGATAGTTCGGACACGTTAAGAGGAGAAGGAATGATGCACCTGTTAGGTGTGAGAAGTTATCCATGACGGGTTTGAGAAGAGGTCGAGGTAGGCCAAAAAAGTACTGGCGAGAGGTAATTAGGCAGGACATGGCGCTACTTCAGCTTACTAAGGACATGACCCTTGATACGAGGGTGTGGAGGTCGAGGATTAGGGTAGAAGTTTAGTAGGTAGTTGAAAGTTTCTCCTTTTCTTACCAGTAGTATTAGTAGCACGCATGTACCTTCTGATTCTCATATCTATATTACATCATGTTGTTTAGTTCGTTTTAGTTATCATATTTCCCTGTTGTTACTATTTGGTACTACTTATTATTTTCTCCCTAAGCCGAGGGTCTATTGGAAACAGCCTTTCTACCTTCACTAGGTAGGGGTAAGGTCTACGTACACGCAACCCTTCCCAGGCCCCACCTGTGAAAATATACTGGGTTTGTTGTTATTGTTACTTACTAGCTTCGTTTCAACTTATGCAACATAGTTTGACTCGACACGGAGTTCATGGGAAAAAAAAGACTTTTGAAACTTGTGGCCCTAAAAGCTTAAAAAATAAAAAGCTTTTGTGGAGCTTTCAAGTTGTGTGGATATAAGAACTTCTCATTAAGGGTAAAATGGGTAAAATGAAAAGTTTAAAGTTAAACTGTTCTCAAATATAGAAATGTGTCATTTTTTTTTGGAACAGACTAATAAGGATATTATGTCGCTTAATTTTTTTTCCTGATAAGATAAGTAGTATTATTAAGGCAAGTACCAATATGGTACTGCAAAAACAACTTTACAACAGTATAAAAATCACCATATAGAAATTAAGTACACTCATATTAATGAATCTAAAAAGTCTAAAACATCAGAGAAGTCTTCCACTGTCCTCTCCTTACACCATTAAAACAGATTTTCTAAACAATTATACTTTACAACTGCTATTTGTTTCCTCTCTCTATCAAAACACCTCATATTCCTTCCCTACAATATACTCCATAAGATGCATAAAAGAGTTGTTCTCCAAATCTTCTTTCTGTTTCCTGCAATCTTCTGCGCTTGCCAGCTTGACAATACACTTCGCACATCTCTAGGCATCACCCGGTGCACTCCAAATAAACATAACACGACAGCCCAGCTTTGCCAGGCAAAATCACAGTGTATCAGTATGTAATTTGTTGATTCTACTTCCTTCTCACATAGATAACACCTACAACACATTATAAATTCTCTCATCTCCGAAGATCTTGAGTTAGACAAGCATTTCCAGAAGCAACCCAGCCAAAACAGGCCACCTTTGATGGTGCTTTAGTCTTCCATATCATTTTCCAGGGCCATGCCTCCTTCCAATTATTCAATTTTTTCTGAAACATATTATAGCAGCTATTTACTGTAAAATTCCTTCATTGTTTGCCAGCCACACTTGTGAATCATTCTTCGAGCTGTCCAGTTTGAAAGGTTCTAAAATAGCTAACAACTGACTAATCCCATTTATTTCCCAATCATTAAAATCCCTTCTAATTTGAATATTCCAACCAGCTTCAAAGTAACATTATAAAACCACACAATCTTGCGCACAGAGAGGTTATATAATATAGGAAACTTTTCTCCAAGTCTCTCATCACCTATCCATTTATCTACCCAAAATCTTATCCTTGCACCATTGCCTACCTTCAGCTTGACATTTGTTTGAAAATCCATCTACAACTTACTGATGTTTTTCCAAATTGTGACTTTACTTGCCTGTAAAATAGGATTTGGATTCCAGCAGTCACTTCGCCAAATTTAGTATTGATAACCTCCTTCCATAGTTCAACTTTATCCTCATTGTATCTCTAAATCCATTTATACATCAAGCTTTTACTGTGCAACCTGATATTCTTCATGACACTTGTGCCTTTTAACACAGGGATAACAACAAACAATAATAACGAGTATATGCAAGAATAGTAAGTTTACATTAGCATCTGCAATTTCATTTCTGAAAACGAACTTGTTGTACTATAACTAATAAGAATTTATTGTTGTGCTGCCCCTAGAAACTCTCTGTACAAGTACCCCTTTTCTGCTTGTGGAAGACACTGGACCCAATGTAAGAAGTCAAGGAGACAACCCTCCCACCCGTCTATCTACTGACCTTCTCCCTCCGCCAAACCAAACCTTGCTGCCGTTCTCGAACAAAAAAATCTCCCATCCCTTTAAGGAAAGAAACTGACACATACATACATGAGAACGTTGGCAGTCTTCTTCCCAGAGAAAGAGTTCAACGGCATCCTTGCTAAATAAATTTGTGTTGCTAAATATGGATAAAGGATTAAAATGTGAAGAGGTGAGCATGTCCCCACTTAATTTGATTTGAGGAGGTTAGGCATATAAGCTTGTCCTTCATTTTGCATTTTGTTGTCCTATTGCTTACAAGGAATGGGTATAGCCAAGCCTTAACCCACATCTATTTAGTTGGATTCAAATAAAAAAGCGCGCGCACACACACACAAAAAGTGATGGTGCGTCAACAACAACAACCCAGTAGAATCCCACTAGTGGGGTCTTGGGAGGGTAGAGTGTACACGGACCTTACCCCTACCCCAAAGGGATAGGGAGGCTGTTTCCGGGAGACCCTCGGCTCAGAGACAATAGATCAGTAAAAACAACAGAAACCAGAAAAATAGTATCAGCATCGTAAAATACAGCAAATAAATGGAAAGACAAAATGTGAAAGACAGAAAACATGTGAAACACAATAAAAACTGTTGACAGTCCAAGACAAAACACTATCAGACTAGCCGGCGCAGCTAGGAGAAACGCTCGACTATCCCCTAACCTACAACCCTAATGCTCGACCTCCACACCTTCCTATCAAGGGCCATGTCCTCGGAAATATGAAGTCGCGCCATGTCCTGCCTGATTACCTCGCTCCAATACTTCTTAGCCGCCCTCTACCTCTTCTCGTACCTGCCAGAGCCAACCGCTCACACCTCCTAACCGAAGCATCTAGGCTCCTCCTCTGCACGTGCCCGAACCATCTAAGTCTCGCTTCCCGCATCTTGTCATCCACGGGAGTCACGCCCACCCTCTCCCGAATATCCTCATTCCTAATCTTATCCATCCTAGTGTGCCCGCACATCCATCTCAACATCCTCATTTCTGTTACTTTCATCTTCTGAGTATGTGAAATCTCGACTGGCCAACACTCAGCCCCATACAATATGGCCGGTCTAACCACCGCTCTGTAGAACTTAACTTTAAGTTTCGGTGGCACATTCTTGTCACTCAGGACTCCAGACGCTAACCTCCATTTCATCCACCCCACCCGGATATGGTGCATGACATCCCCGTCGATCTCCCCATCTCCCTGGATAATAAACCCTAGGTACTTGAAACTCTCTCTCTTAGGGATGACTTCTGAGTCAAGCCTCACTTCCACATCCGCTTCCCCCGACACGTCGCTGAACTTACACTCTAAATATTCCGTTTTGGTCCTACTCAACTTGAAACCTTTAGACTCCAGGGCCTGCCTCTATACCTCCAGTCTCTCGTTAACGCCGTTTCGCGTCTCATCAATCAGAACTATATCATCAGCGAACAGCATATACCAGGCACCTCCCCTTTAATATGGTGTGTCAGTGCGTCCATCGCCAGGGCAGATGGTGCATCAACAAATGTTCGGAAAAGTTAAGTGTGACCCAGCCACACATGCATAACTAATGAATTTAAAAGTCATTTGAGGAATCTATTAAGAAGATGGACATAATAACTCAGATATCCACAATATATCTATCAACCCATCACATTTACCATTTTTTTCTTTTGGTTGGTAGCCATCAACATTTATCACTTCTTCTGACCAATATGGATTTGTTTCTTAGAAATCAATCCTATTATATTGATTTAGCCATTGTTGAATGCAATTATATAAATCTAGCAATACTGATAAGAATCACATAGATATACACATACACCGATGTTAACAAACTAATGACAGCATCAGTGCTAATGAGAGGATATTGGTTTTGCTTAGTCAGATACACATCACATATATCAGTATATCACACTTTATGACATTAGCGCAGTGGCAAATCAAACTTATGTACTCTGGGTATTCTGTAGAATTATACCATCAAATTAAAGAAAATAATATTTTATGCTTAACAAGGTGGAAGCAAACAGTAAATGGATAATGAAACTCATAGAAGACAGATAAGAGATGAGTTACATACTCATTAGAGCGTTCAAGATTCAAGGATAAGTAATCTGAGAGCTCAAAACGCTCTAAAATCCTAGTAACGTATTGATCGGGTGGGCCTAGTGCAGCACAACACTGGAGCAGAAAGAGATCAAGCTCTAGACCCTGCTCAGACCTGCACAGAGAGCACAAGAGAAAAAAGACTTGAAGCAATGTCTATGAACACGAAATCTCAAGTAAATTAGCACATAAAGGAACTCCAAATTCCAAGGCCCAAATGAAGAATTGCATAAAGATTAATCTGCATACCAACGAACAGAGCGATACCACTCACAGGATAATATGGAAGCATCACTATTCCTACGCCACATTCCAGCATGCACCTGGGCACAAAACACCTTAATTTGGAGAGCATGTTCCATAATGAAGGCAGAAAAGCCAAGTGGGTGGCAGCCTCCCAATATTTTGCCAAAAAAGTCATGATAGATAGCAGATGACGAATTGGAACCACTACCATCAAGAGCAGTTTCACCATAACATTGTCTGAGTGCCCTCTGTAAAACCATTGAAAGTAATCGATGCAGTGGAATATGAACTGATATATCCTGCAAACTGACTTTATATGCTATATTAGGCCAATCAGACAAACTCAGCACCCGGAGAGCTTCCAACTCAAGGTCATAATCTCCTTCAAGCATACTGTCATCAACACCACCAAAGCCAGTTGTTTCTTGGGCCAAATTCTGTCCAGAATCCAAGGGAATACCACCATTCGGTGACAGATAAGAATATTGCTTATTGGAATCTTCAGTTGAACTTGAGATTCTAATGCCATTTGAAGGGCTATGAAATCTAATAATTTGCCTCCCCCTTCTAAACTTCGAAAGTGTTCTTTCCGGAGCAAAGAAATTATTTCCAGAACTGGAGTTTGTATTCGGAGATAAGACGTGAAGGAAAGGTCCTGATGTGTTATCCACCCCTAACCAATTCTCGATGGCCCTCAGGCACTCAAATGTCAACCATAGAACAGATGATGGTACCGGAAAACGATCAGATTTTGATTCAGGAGTCACGGATGCATGTTCCAATGGCCTCCTTCCGGTCACAGTACTAACAGAACTTTCCGGTGATAGCTTTCCAACTTTTGCATGTCTTTGGATATCTTGGTCTTCAAAATCTTGCATATGCGTGAATAGAGCTTCATCAGCATCTTCAGTGCTACTAATAGAGAATGCACCACCCACCAATAGAGAGTGAATATTTGCAATTGTATGACCCAAAACAAAAGGCAAATGCATATTTTCATTCTCCTCTTCTACATGGATGCCGATGTCTCTCTTTTGAGGGTTCATTCCTTGCACAAAGGTCAATAGCTTCATCCACGTCCTGAGAATATCCCGTCGATCACGAGTCATATATCTAGGTACAGCAGAATGACTCATGACAAATCGAATGTCTTCAACCACACGAAGAGTAGTTTCATACAAATTTCCCCATTTAATGACCTATAAAAAAATCAAATGACTTCATCAAGCAAGGTAATAGTGTTCTTTTAAGTCAATTGCTAAGATAGCATAAATTAGTTAAGCAGTTTTTCTTTCTTGATAAGGTCAAAAGTTAGTCAAAAAGTGAAGAAAATCAAACAAGATATTTCGGTTGTTGCAGAATAAACTAGTTGCAGATTAGCCATATATTCATGAAAGGCCTAAAACCTAAAAAACAAAGAAAATGCTAGCAGCTGAGTTTTTTTTTTCTTTTTAAATCAACAAATGTCGAAAACTTTAAAAGAGGAAGAACTCCAAGGAAGGAACAAAATCTGAAGAACTTCCTAAGCACACACATATATTGTTTCAATGTTTTTCTCATAAGTGAATATAACACAGACATAAACAGTCCCGTCAATAACTGTGAGAACTTCTACAATATCAAAATCTAGAAGCATTTATGCACAAGTATACTTGTATTCGTACAACAGAAAATAAGGAAATCACGTAAGCATATGTATCCACTATGAACTCATTATACAAGCTTTTATATTTCCATTGCTTATACATAATCTGTCCATTTTTCATGCGAAAAGTCAGTGCCTACCATACTAGATTTCACAAAATGTATCATACAATTATTTCCATATAAGAACTACAACCATATTATTAAAGATAACTTCTACATGTCTGAAAGAAGAATGAGAGAGGGTCTGAGAGACAAGCTACTATAATTAAACATCACCAATGTACTGTTGTCGTAATCTAACATAGAAAAGAAAAAGATAATTTTCATTCCTTACACATGGCTGAAATCAAATTAACATAGTGATACCTTCAATCTACCATTTTCTCCTGCACAAGACATAAGTATGTCCCCTAAACAGTCCAGCAACATGGCCAAAAGATTCATCTCCTTTACAAGACATGGGGTCAAAGTAGGCACCGTAAATATCTGCACAGAGAATGTTGAGAGAAGTGGATATTTTTTGAAGACTCTGTCATTACTGTACTTCATTACTTCATTCACAACAGTTGGGTAATAGCTAAGAAATACTTTAGCGAACTCATACTTAAATTGAGGTTCACCCAACAATTTCAAGAGCAATTCATGGAGTTTCCTCACAATATTACCACGTATCATGAACCTCTCTGCCCTCACCAGAACATCTAATAAACCTTCTGAAGAGAATACCCTTCTAGAGATAAAACTAAGCAAACTTTCACTATTCTTGCAGAAATCCAAAAGCATCTCAACCACTGCTGACGTCAACTCACCAGTGATAATTTTATATTCAGTTGCATGACTATTTAGTCTTGGACTTTGCTCAGAGATGCTTTCTGCAAATAGGAGCCCTTTTCTCCAACAAGACAGCAAGGAATCAAGAACGGGGCCCAAAGAATTAGCAAACTCTTCCGGAAGAGGTTGTATCTGCTCCACACCTTTATGCTTGGAACAGAATCCCTCACGTTTCCAAGCAGATACATCTCCACAATCACAGCAGCCACCACCCGTATATATGATTGAGTAATCATGGTCCTTGTGGTTTCCATTCTGGAAACATGGAACACATATTGCACATGTTGGATCATGCTCACATGTACGGCAACGGTACGCGATATCATTACTCCCCCAAACAGCCCCACAAACACCACGCTGACCAGAGCTCGCTAGTTGCTCTAGTGCTCCTCTTGGTTCGCCTTCAAACATCAACCATTGTAACCAGATCATACTTTCGTTGAATAAATCTTTAATGGCTGAGACGCCTGTGGATTTTGGAGAATCTATCTGCAGATCCAAAATACCATCCATTTCCTCTTCATTAGTAGGCAAAAGAGCAGAGACAAGCTCTCCAATTTGAGACTTATTATTCTTCACATAAACAATTAAACCAGGCTGCTGGTGCTCCAAATTTGCTGCAGGAACTCCAAGATTCTCAAGCCTCTGACAATAACAAAGAATACAAGTCAAATAACATTTCCAAACCCCTCATCTTGGACTAATAGCATACAGGGAAGAGATGTGTGTGCGTGTAAGTGTGTGAAGTACATGTGTATATCTGTGTCTATTTCTCTTTATACCGTTATCCGAAAAAATATCAATGTCTGTTTCTATACACAACACACACACATATAAAGTAAGGAGTAAAAAGCTTCTCACGCTTCATTTGGCCTACTTACTTCCCCCCACCTTTAAAAGGTTATAAAGATGATTTAAAAATCGCAGATCTATAAGAAACCACCATCACTGAGTGTTCATTTTATTCCCCATAGTTAACACACAATTGTTCAGACAGTTTAGTTTTTTTAATTGAGAAATAGTTGAATAGTTGATTGATGGGATATTTTCCAGAGTATTTTTGTGCCCGGAGAGGGATAAACGCATTTCTGAACCATAAAGTGGGTGACATCAAAATTATGAAAACCACAAAGAAGCATTTATATTTTGTCCCCAAAATAATGCTTCAGGAGCCATATTTTTTCCTGAAGCATAAAGTGGGTAACATTAAAATTATGAAAACCACAGGGAAGCATTTAGATTTTGTCCCCCAAATAATGCTTCTCGAGCCACTTAAAGATAATAAAGTATATATTCCAAATGCAGATGAACAGAGCAACAAATAGAATCGCCATACAACACTTAAACCGTTGCATATCTTGGTGAATGAAAAAAACATATAAAGATAAATGAAACAACCTTCAAAAGCAGAAGGCATAAGATGGTCAATAGAATAAGTAATGAAGCGCAAATTCATCTTTCCAATGGACAAAGTAAAGAGTCATGAACTATTTGACTTTTAGATGATAATCCATTAGATATTCTATAGCTTCTCTTCTTTTTTCCTTTTTTGACTTGGGTGAGGGGCTCTACTTAGTGTTTCCCAACACATAAAACTTCCTGGGAAGCAGAATAATTGAAGATCTACCCATCTCATTTCATTTCCACAGATATAAGAGACTCCCCTCCCCCCTTCCCTCTCCCAACTCCCAAGTTATTTTGACATATTTTTGGGACGTCACCAACTATTTCAGTCACTTCTAAAAATATTAATTGTCCAACTTTCACAAGTTCCAAAAATTCAAATGCATTTACCATGCAACTTTAAACTTCAACGTGAGATTTTCTCCATCAAATAAATTGTTTATCTATTACGTTGATATTTCCTTCCAAAACTACTATCATAAAACACAAATCAGAGTAAAAAAACTCCCTACGCAAATCAAATTCCATCATATCACAAATGAAATTGAGTATAAGATGTCAGAACTTTTGAGTAAAAAATATACAGCAACAACAACAACAACAACAACTACTACTACACCTCAAACTAGTCCAAAAACAAAAAATTAAAAAAATTAAAATATGCCTCAATCCCATGCATTTGATCAGAGAATCACAATCTCCAGACTCTTGGGTGCTTTAGTTATAGCAATATATAACCTGAGGACACGATTCATTATGTTTTCAAAAATATGGAGGGAATGGTAAGAGCCAAGGTACAATATAGTGGCAGACAGCTTTATAGAGAACTTAAGTAAGCGTACCCAGATCTATAACTTATCTTTAGTTTAGTACATTTTAAGTTTATCAACTTTGAGACACTAAAGATGTATTTGTCCGGTAATTTCATCAGAAATTCACTTGAAGCTGGTTGAACCCCCTTATTTGGATATAAATAGATCTTTTCTTTGCTAGTTTTAAGATGCCAACCAGTGATGTTTTAGTTTTTAGTTGGTGAATTTTTGTCATACGAGACTAAACAGCATGAAAGAGAAAAGGGGGGAAGGGGGGGAAGAAGCTCAACAAGACCGTAACTTCATGACCCTAGTATATCAATTTTAAGACTCATTACATATAACATTACTCCCATCAGATTATAAGGATAGAGCCAACAAGGCCCTAAAAACCTTCACTTCACCGACCAAAATCTTTCTTGTACTCTACACATCTTCAGGTCATCAAGTACTAAATAGGCTTCTCTTATCTAAATCATACAATCTTACCAATCATCAAGATCCCACCATTAATTAATAGTCTTCCATTTCTCCTTCTCTCCAAAGATAAACCACTCCTCCTAGGCTCCGAAAACGTATTTGCTTACCTCATAGCTAATCAACATACACTACCCTTTATGTTGCATAATCATTCGGCATAGCGTCGAATCTCTCTACCCTACGCTACCATCTTTCTTCCTTGTGATTCAACCACGGCGGATATTTAGTCAACTGCGGTTACGAAACATGCTGAAACTTTCTGTATTGTCGAAACCCGAGCTTGTGGTCCTCCCTTGAGTGTGAAATTGAGCACAGTTTTGCAAAGAAATAGACCTATATCAAAAGAATCAAGTCCAAGCCTCCTTTTTGCCTCAGCAGTTTACATCACTCTTCACAACATCAAATCACCTAGTATCTTAAATACTCTCCTTTTAGCTCCTAACCACCTCCTATAATTCAACAATCTCTGAGTTCAGAGATCACATGACTTTTATAACCCTAGGATATATGATCCGTTGTAGGCCAGCTTCAACAGCATAAATACCACTAATTACTGCTAAGAAAGTGATGATTCTCAACCCACACCAATCATCATTTCCCTTATCTTCCATTAAACCACCTAGGAGTAGGAGCTAGATCTCTCATGAGACTCCAGTTCCTAGCAATTGTGTCACCCTTCATCTACGGTGTATAAGAAAAATAGCTCCTAACTTAAACAGGACCATTTCTGATGTACTCGTGCAACTGGAAGGTCTTTTCATTCCTTACAGATAACTTAGCACGGTGTAAACACAAAGTAACAGGCAAAAGCAAATACAAGTGTGAGATAATTTCACCCATTTGATTTGCATTCATCAATGGATTTCTTCTATTTTATAATGCGCTGCTCCTGCTGAAATTTCATCTAAAATCTAGTAAACATTCTAATGTCCTTTTTCCTGTTATGTTATGCAAAACATAAAACTCAATTCAACTAGGGGTGTTCATGGTACAGTTTTGAAAATTCCGGTTCAGTAATTTCCGTTTACTGTATGGTTTGGTATTTTAAGTTTGGTTTCGATTTTGTGCGATATGGTAAGTTGGTAACTACGGTTTGTTCGACTTCGACTTGCACACAGTAAAGAATTGTGTCAACGTCATCCTGTTAAACAAATTGAGAAGGTAGCATACAAATAAGATTTGCAGCACACATTCTCTTCGACTTACAGTTGATAACACATTGTATCGCTGCAAAATAGAGTAGCCATTTAATATATTAGAAGAATGGAACTTGGGGAATTACATGACATCTTCTCACCCATCTAGGGGTCCAAATGTCCTATATGCATATTAATTAAGTATTTCGGTTTCGGTAATTCGGTATTTACCAAAGTATGCACACCCCTAAACTCAAGTACAACTCAATCCCAAATTAGTTGGTTTCAACTAAATGAATTTTTATCCATTCCACTCTATCTTCAAAATTCAAAGAGCTGTGACCATTTCTACGCTAATTGTCGACCTTTATGCTTGTAAAGCTCACATAATTGGAGTTCATACACAGAAAATTAGTTCCAAAAAATAAACAATACGAGTCTTTAAGTAAACCGAGTACCTGAAGAATAAGCTCCTGAGGAGTAGCCATAATCGACCCCTCCTCCGGTGAAGAGTCAATCTGCATTCGGAACATTAACCGAATCCAATCGGCGCAATTACAATCCCCAATTCCACAATTATCGTTCCCCAGGGCTGAACTGTAGTGTCAGTTTCACACTATCAAATGTTCAATTTTGAAACTCTAGCTAATTTCTAGGACATACGATCCTTGAATTGGTCTCAGATTTTTCGTGTACATCTGTAAATTGATAATCAGTGAAATTCCGCTAGAACTATATGAAATATTTCTCTGACAGCTTGTTTGGATGGTTGTTATGTATAGTATTGTTTTGTATACATGTTAAATTCCTGGTTACGTGATGATACTTTGGTTACTATAGTAATTTTAACCTGTATTATAATTTTCTTTTATAATATGATAAGTTTATTTTTTATATTGCTGATATTGTGAAATGATCACAAAATGTCACAACGTATTCATATATTATATTCATCAAACGATACTATACAATATAATATAATACGATGTGATATATTATGAAACGATATGTAACAACCATCCAAACAAGCTCTAATGCATTTTATATTACACTGTAATCATTGGATAAGTTAAATTAGGGGTGGGTATGGTAGGTTCGGTCGATTGCGAATGTCATTGGTTTGACATATTGGTTATTGATTTATAAATATGCTAAATCGATAACCGAGCCGATAAGATATCGCTTATCGGGTATCGATTAATCGATTGTCGATCTTTATCGGTTTGATTATCGGTTAACCCGATAAGATAACTCAATTTAAAGGAAAAACATAGTATATAATACTAATTGATCATATGACTGACCCCTTTCAATTATGTTCTATAGAACATAACAACAACAACAACAACAACAACAACATACTCAAATATTATCTCATATCGTGGGATCTAGGGAGAATAGTGTGTAGTCAGGCCTTACCCCTACCTTGTCAGGATAGAGAGACTGTTTCCAACAAACCCTCGGCTCAGAAAAAATTATGTTCTATAGAATGAACAAAAATTTCATGGACACGTCTCATTAAAAAATTTGTTCAATTATAAACAACAACAAATTTTGCTCAAATATACTTCATAAATTCAAACACAAATTAACAATAATGAGATTATGAAATACGAGGATGACTTCACCATATTAACTTGCGTTCTACTAAGATGATTGAAGACTCATTATTAATTTTTTCATCAAATATATCAATGTTCCATGTGAGAGTGAAATGTTATACTCAACCCAACCCTAAGTCAAATTAGACTTTATACGTGTCTTTCAACCCCGTAGCCACCGCATTTACTCTCAAAGACATAAACTCTCCATCTCTGCATTTGCTTCATCATTTCATCTTTCTTTCTCTTCTCAAAAGCTTTGCCTACTCATCATCTTCTTCTTCAATCTCTATTTCATAATCTTCCATCTTCAGGTACTGAGTTGCCCTATAAATCCAACACCAGATAACATCCTGTCAATCTAATTTTTGAAATGTTACATTAGAAGACTATATATCGGATAAGCAATAGTCGAATGGAAATTTTCCTTTTATTTTGTAAGTTTAGATGGAAATATATAATCCTATCAATTGGTGAATTTTATGATTTTAACCTAGGATTCTAAGTTGGGTTTATGATTGTTTTAATATTTGTTGTTTTGTGGTTGTACTATTTGTAGCTTTTCGTACTGAATTGAAGGAATTCAACTTCTAATGAATGTGTTCTCTATTTTCTGGATGCTAATGCATTTTCTTTTTTGGATCTGCTGTCTCTAAAATTCAAAATAAGCATCATTCTCCCTTCTTTGTTTTTCAATTTGGAGGTTTTACTTTTCCGTCTTCAATTATTCTCCCCTTTCTTGGAATAGGAATCAAAAATAGCTAGCATCTTCAACATCAACAATCCAGTTGTTGATTTCTGAATGCAAGATGTGTCAAGATGTAGAATAGAACTGAAATTTGGAAACTTTTTGGACTTGTGCAAGGTCTTAAGAGCACTACTATTATGGTCTCATTTTTGTTTTATGTATAATATGCTTGATGCGAGGCTAGAATTCATGGTTTAACATGTTATATGCCCTACATTTTATGTGCGTTAATGATACAAGTACACTTTTTACGTGCATATTAGAGTCTATTTCATGTGTAGGTGAATTGGAGATGGAAATCGAGCTAAATAGATGCAAATACATCGAAAATACGCTCAAGAGGCGAGGAGGAGTGCACCGGGATATAGCTGGGCGCTAGAGCCCAAACGCCTGGCCCTGCCTGGCATTATCCAGGCGTTAGCCTCATAATGCCAGGCCCCTGTTTCGGTCAATTCCGAGTTTTGACAAGTTTAAGTGTTTCCCGGTTGGAATAGAAGTCTCCTACACGTTTAGGGTTTGTCCTAAACATATAAATAGACCCCTAAAACACAACTTAACGAGGATTGGAAGGCAGACGAAGGATTTGAAGAGAAGAAACCATTGAAGTGACAAAACATTGATTTCTACATCTTTTATTCATTACTTTGTAGTTCAATTATGCAATTTATTTTGGGTTTGATTCGTATGAACATGTCTAGCTAACTTCTTTAATCTAGGGTTTTGGTAGAACCCGTTGGAGATGAATTTATTGTGATATTAATATATTTGGTTGATTATTATCTATTTGTTCAACTACGTTCTTGTTGTAGTTAATTGAATGGCCATCAATTAGCTGTGCCTATTTATTATGTATCTACTTGAGAGAGAGTGCATATTTAGGTA